>SNQJ01S0018077.1:335344-352177 GCA_010110895.2 Picea sitchensis | reverse complement strand
AATAGCAGAAAACCCATATTCATTCCTTCTATAACAGGCCTTAACCCTGTCATGGCAGCCCCAACACCCATCCCTGTGAAAGAATTCTCGGCTATGGGTGTATCGAGCACCCTCAAATCACCATATTTTTCGGCCATGCCCTTAGTTACTTTGTACGAACCTCCATAATGGCCAACGTCCTCTCCTACAACACAAACTCGAGGATCCCTCTCCATCTCCTCGTCCAAACCTTCACGAAGAGCCTCAAACAAGAGCAGCTCGTGCCTACATACAGAACATGTAAGCAAGAGATTATTAAATATAAACAAAAAAACATTTAGATTTAGCCTTCAAGAAATAAGTTATTAATAAATTGGTAAGGAAACACTCTTCAACCTTCAGACATAAGTTATTAATAAATTGGTATGGAAACACTCTTCAACCTTCAGACACAGCTATAGTTGCATATACTTTATCACAATTATATTTTCCATTCTTATTCTGCTACAAGTTAAAACAGTTTATGTGGTGAAGCAGAGCCTGTGTTAAGAGACAAGGTGCAAAAAATATGAGATGCATATAACTCCAGGACCATTAGTATAAAGCCCAGTTGTGCTTAGTACTTACATATGAGTAAGAAAATCAAAAGGGAGGTTATATAGTCATGATAAATTCAATAACAAACTCAATAACCTAGACTCTGCGGAAAAGGGGCTTAGCAAAATGTGAGATAGAGCTGCTCAGAACTGGAGATATAATCTGATCAAATTGGTGAATAACATAGGTTTTGGTTACCCTAAGCATACAAGGGTCTAGGTGGGATGTTAAAAGAAACTAGGTATCTCAGTCAGATACAACCCTTCACAGGCTCAGGCAGGTAAAATCAGGACCTGGTCTTAATCTGCTTTTATATAGTTTTGTGCAAAGATATTGACTTCTGAGGTACAATTTTACTCGGGTAATTGTTCGACTTGGATCCATGTCAGAGAAGAGGATTATGCCTTTTAATAGTGACAATGTCTTGACAAAGAATAGATCAGATCTGCATGATAATAGAGATTATATCTGCTAAAATAGCGATAGTTTGATCTAGACTAATATTGTTCCATCTTGCATTTTATTCCACTTGAACATTCTGTAACTGTGCATTTAACAGGCACCATACAACTAATAGTTTTAATATATGGATGTTTGTTTCACAGGATGCTGTCCAATTAGGGATATACCACAAAGGCAAAACAGTGATGTTTATATGCAAGCGGCGCTATCTTGAAAACATTTTTAGTAAATACAATCTTTTATATGCACCATTGCTATCATGGAATTCAACAAACCTGTAAAAATGACATCAAAATAAAATGTTTTGCTATGTTCTATATGCAAATTCACGTAATGTACTATTTTGTGAAGGTTAATGTAAAAAATAGATGTGAGCGTGTGTGTGCGCGCTCTCTCTTTTCAGGCATGTATGCGAAGAGTTAAGCAAATACTAATGAAAAAGGAAAACTGTCATGAGGGGGCAGAGTGAGAAGTGTTCATTAAGAGTTTATGGGTTCAAGCAAAACAGGCAGAAAAGAGCAGCAATTCCTGTAAGCTCGTTGAAAGGGCACCTTCATGCTGTCCTCTCTTTCCCTTTCTTGTGTAAAAATCTTCTTTTCAATAAAATTCTCAGGTCCATGACTTATTTTCACATTTTGTGCTGGGTGGCAGTACATGGAGTAAAGTTCTAAAATGTTGTTGCATGAGGTTCTTAAAAGAAATACAGGAAAGCTAATTTAAGATTTTTACTGTGTTTGTATCCCTGCACCAGTTATGAATCTGCTGCATGAGTACGTCACATTCTCGTTGTATCGGAAAACACACAAGAAGATTGGTGAATGCATTCGATTTAAAGTTTCTCCATTTTAGTGGGTGGAGTGCAGCCTTAACAGATCTTGAAGCTAAATGCATTCCAGAGCTTCAAAGTGCAATCTTTCATAACATTTGAAGCAATTCAGTTTCTATAATATGTTAGATTATTTAAAGTGACAGTGGAGCAGTCATCTTCTAAATTGTGTTTTTTGGAGTTCTTTATCTACCCTTTAGTTTTTATCCTTTTGATATTTTGTCTTCACACCCGTAATAGTGCTACAATCAAGATTTAGGGCAGTTGTCTAGGATTATTATTGACTATGTGGAGTAGCTAGAGGTAGTGGAGGGGCGAGAGGGTCCATAGTGATAATAGTGGAGGTCATTCAATGTAGGGTGGTCTAGGTCCACTATATTGTCATCACAGACCCCACTATGGTATTTAGATAAATAAATGGGTAATTAGATATAATAAATGTAAGAGGGACTACTAGAAGGTTTATTTCTGGAAGATTCCTCCTCTAAAATATTCTTAGGTGATGGTAGCACTATATGAGGATTCAAGCAATGTAATGAGACATGAGAGAGAATATTTGTGTTGGGCGATAGTTCAATGGGGAAGATGCCCCCTCGAAGAGGCAAGTGAAAGGGAGAGGATCTCTTCCATAATGGGATCCATTGTCTTGATTGTTTTGCCCTACCTAAAGAGTTTGGTAATAATAAAGTGTGGTTTCTTCTATCTTGCTTGTGGATCAATTATTATTCGGTGTTTGTGGTGATTATATTTGTGAATCTATTTGGTTAATATGAGTTCTTAACAAGTGGTATCAAAGCACTTTCCTTGGCCGATTATTGGACAAATATTTTTATTTTTGCAGATTTTTTTGGAGAAAGAAAAAAGAGGGCCTTGTTATTCGAACTTTTAGGGTATATTTATGTGCAAAATTTAAACTTGAGGTTGTATATCCGAGTTCCCCTCATAAAAACACCAAAGTTAAAAAAGCGTCAAAACGGAGTTGGGAAGGTCAAGATATTGAAGTTTAATCTGCAATTTTGGGGTTTCCATGGGTGTGTGATTTTGTTTTTGTATCAGCTGTAGGCCGAATTTTTCTCAAACAAATTACAGATTTGAGTTCCTCTCACAATTTCACCCAATTTCAAAAAAAAAATCAATTGAAATGAATTAGAAGTGAGGGTTGTGACATTTAAATTCAACGATTTTTGAGGTTTTTTTGAGGAAAAAACCCGTGATTTTCTAATCCTTAACTTGTTCTATTTTTTTCCCGGGTTTTAAATGACGGTTCGCGGGACCGAGAAGGGTTCATAGGATGCCGAGATGGTTATTTCTTCTCAAAACCTCAAAGAAATTCTTGAAGCATTCAAATCTCAATTGTGACACATTGTGTGACACATTGCATGATAAATTTCATGACCTTCTGAGATGGCCCTCCAATAATAGTCTTCATTAGTTAATTGGATATGCTTATTGAAGAGATTTCTTATGGTGGAGACATCATCGAGGATGAATATAATCAAGAAATATATGCTTGGTATGATTTTGAAGCGATTGATTGGTGGTATATGGATAGTTGTCATTTATGGGATGACAACCACTTCCATATTTTATTTGATGACTCTACTCCACATACATGAGAACATCAATGTCCCACATCGAGAGCTAGTTACCCAGTAGTTGATGCATATTCTATAATAGTATTGTTCCTTCCAGATTCAAATTCGACCATTTCCCACTATGTGGATTGGATCTTCTTATTTGGATCTACATGATAGGTGTAACTGGAGTCTTTGGAGCATCATTTGGAGTTGGTTATTGGGTTCCAAAATCTTCCACGGAGGGTTCACATGAGCACTTGGACATGGGACATGAGCACAATGGTGGTTGGACTACTTGACGTGAGTTTCCTTTCTACATGGGACATGGTTAGCTAATCTTCTTCAGCAGCATGGTCCACAATTATCCATGGACCACAGTATGGTTGTATCAAGCGTTGAGACAACAAGAGAGGATGGAATGAGCTAGAGGCAGTGGGGGCCCAGGAGGGCCTTAAAGTGATAATAGTGGAGGGTCATTCAATGTAAGATTGGACTAGGTCCCACTATATTATTAAATAAGGCCCACTATGGTAGTTAGATATAATAAATGGGTAATTAGATATATAAATGTAGAGGACTTCTTAGAAAGTTCTACTTCTAGAAGATTCCTCCTCTAGAATATTCTTTGGGTGATGGTAGCACTATATATAAAGGGATTCAAAGCAATGTAATGAGACATGAAGAAGTATTGTATTTGGGTAATGAGACATGAAGAGAAGTATTGTATTTGGAGCGATAGCTCAATAGGAGGATGCCCCCTCGAAGAGGCAAGTGAACAGGAGAGGATCCCTTCCATAATAGGATCCATTGTACAGTGTTGCCCTACCTAAAGGGTTTGGTAATAATAAAGTGTGGTTTCTTCTATCTTGCTTGTGGATCTATTGTGTATTCAGTATTTGTGGTGATTATATTTGTAGATCTATTTGGTTCTTAACAGGTTCTTAACACTATGCTATTGCATAGGGTTTGATTCAAACAAAGGATATTGGAGTGTTGCTTCAACTATCACTTCAAGACGAGCAATTGGAAGGAATACTTAGGCCCGTCATAAGTGATGTGATTGTTTTAGGGTGGTTCCTTCAAAAAAGAAGTTAGGGTTTCAAGTGCTTGCACTTGGAAAGTTGATATAATCTACTGCAAATTCTCCCCTTGCTTCTTCTTGTCTAAAACATTCTTGCCTTTGAAGGAAAGTCCAGTCCACCATTGGCTTTGAATGGCAAGAGAGTAGTTAACTACTTTGTGACGGTCTGTGGTCTTTACATTTGCCATCAGATAGAATCCAAGCTTAAAAATTCTCTGTTGTCTACATTTCAAAAATTTAGCAAATTCATTAAGAATTGTTGTTGCTACTGTTGTTCCAATACACAGTAAAAGTGATTGCCAGATATCATTACTAATAAATGATAATGAAATGATGCATTTACGGGTGGCTGAGATGCAGGAATTGACCTCATTTTCAGTATTTTTTTCACCCTACTGAAGAGCAATACAAGCATATCTTGTTATTATTTATGTGTGTTCTATTTGAAAGGCATGAGCACAAATTATTAGGGAACAAGTGCTTGGGGAATTAGTTTGGAATATGGATGACGTTCACTGGAAAATTTCGATCATTCAACTAGGGCTTTAGTTTCTGCAGACGTAGTGATTGCAATGCTTCCTTCTCGTTCATCATTGAATATGAAAGACATCACATCAAATGGAGCTCAAGCTCCATAGCAGTAACAAAAGTTCTCTAAGAGCTTTCGGGGAGTGATCTGGAAAATTCTTGCAGGCATCTGTAAGAGCTAAAGGAAAAAGTAAAAAATCCATGGAACGGATGACTGGTGTGTTAGAAATTAGAAGGATATAATGACTGGTGTGCAAAAAGATGGACATCAATGAGGAGGATATAATGCCATTAGCTCCTGATATTTAGAGTTATAGACAAGAAATTCTAACCTATAATGCTTGCCCGCCTGAGGCATCTTCTTGAGTCAACCATATCAGTTGTGCAAATATCAGTCCATTATTGGTGTCGGGGACCTGCAAAAGGGGGATTTATAAAGAGCTTTTCACATCGTCCAACCAGGCTTCAAAACTTGAACTGCTGCCTCATCAGTTGTTTCTATTACCCATCAGATTGATGAGAATGCTCCTTTGGATTAATTGAAAGATCTACCCAAGAAGAGTGATACATTGCTCATTTGCCTCAGTAGTGATATACACAAAGTATTGGACTTGGAGCATATTGAAACGCATATTGAAACACTTGCAGATCACTTCCTTCTTCACGGTGCTACCCTCAAGAAGGGGCATTAAGAGAGATCGATATTGGCACAGCTCCGAAATCCAGATCAGTGCAGATCCGTGGGACCTGCCCTTGTCCCACAAGATCAGATCCCTCCCCAACAGACGGGCAAGATCCCCCAAGCCTTAGCGGCGAACTATCCCCTCCATACAACAGCGCAGTGGATGATCCAAACATCCCACCAGTTCTCCCTTTGGACATCATACTATACTGAGCTTTCTTCATTCGGCCTCAGATGTTAGGAGAGATGAGACCTACTTCATTACGTTTGGTTCTTATTTATGGATCTTCTCCTCCTATACATCTCCACCCCAGAGCAGGTTTTTGGGCTTGGAGTCGAGAGTTGTTCATGCCTCAGCTTGGCTCTCACTCTCTACTCCACCTTCCTTTCTGCATCTTGCCTTTTATAGGAGACCTTTTGGTACTCCTGCTTTGTAATGACATCATTGTACTCAACAGTCCCATTGACCTACTTTAGTGGTCATCAATCGGACATTAATAAAATTATCTTATCTTATCTTATCTACAAGATCTGTCCTCTTCAACTCTTCAAAACTTCATCATCATGTTTAAAAATCTGAAAAGGAAAATCGCCATAAATTACCAAACCTTTGTGCTCCTTGGAATCCGTGATGGCTGCTGGAATATCTTCATCAAGTAAGTGAGTACTAGCATCTAAAGATGCTTCTTCAGGCACAACATGGAGTATAGCATCTTCACTGGAGTCGTCACCATCAAGGTCTTCTTCATGAGGTACCACCACAAAATCTTCAAGAACTTCATCACACTTCTCTTCATCCAGATCTGAAATCTAATGTGCAAGTGCCTTCATGAGGTACCGCCACAAAATCTTCAAGAACTTCATCACACTTCTCTTCATCCAGATCTGAAATCTCATGTGCAAGTGCGTCAGGTGATAAAAGAGAAAGTTGGTTATACAAGAAATCATCCTGAAGTTCATTTCTTTGTTGCTCATTCATGGATGCATAACGTTTTTCTTCATAGGGGATATCATGTGCCTCAAGAAAGGACTCGAATGCCTCAACTTTATCATTAATTTCAGCCAAGAGAGCATCCAAGGGGTTACTCTAATAAGGTCCTCTATCTACCATCCTTTTATGGCACTCATCAAGCACAACATGGGCATCATGTGGTTCATCAGCTAGATCTTCAACATGTTCTTCTTTATAACTAGGCTCCCAATACTGGCAAAATGCTTTAATTAAACCAGCAAATGAAGATTTTCCTTTGGACTAAATCATCAAAACATTCCAAAGCATCATCTTCCAATGTAAGTACAAGCATTTTCACCATGACATCTTCATGGACAACATTGACATCTGAAATAAGTTCAATGAAAGAAACATATAGTGTAGTTGAATCAGTATGTCCATGGAACTTTAAAATATGCTTGTTCCATCCTAGATCGGTTAGCTCATTCGGATATCCAGAAATACACGAGAAATCTAGAGGACTAAACCTTACAACGTCCAACACCTCTTGGAGTGATGCCATATTTCTTAACTTCCAAATGTTCAAAATGAAAAACTGATATGAAATGTTGAAAACACATCATCATCATACCTCTTTTCCTATCAGTGGAGTCCCCAGGTGATGCTTCAAATGCCTCTAAAGCTGTTGGATGTCCTCACCCCTATAAATAGCAAGTTACCTCAAAATCTTTCGAAACAGGACTTTGTTTCTTCATGAAGTCACTAGATGAAGAAGAAATCTTTAAAGAAATTCCCTCATCAAATCATTGTAGCCAATCTACTGAATCTCGGGAATTAGACTTTGTCCCCAACAATGATGCCAATTTGTTACCTCCCAAACCTGCACTTTAGATGTTACAAAGTCCTTTAACAAAGTGCATCCATAGCGGCACTTAGGAAGATTGCCCAATGTCACCAAAACAATACTTGCTCTCGCTTTAGACTTTTTTGGCACAAGGGTCGAAACCATAGAAAAGAAATATTTTCTATATTTTTAGAGTAAGATGGATGGTGGAATTTGCCAAATCCCAGTGGCCTATCCAATTGGGCTATGGAGTTAGGGAACAACTTTTAAAACAAGAGGGTTTGAATATGACTGAGAATACATAATTAAGCTATCATAGATATGCCATAATTAGTCCAAAATAGATTTTAATTTTTCAGAACATGCAAGAATAAAGTGACAGCCCTTAAACAAGATGCACCATCACAACAATAAAATTGCAGCCAACAATAATGTGTAATCAAGAAATAAAGAAGGTAGCAACATCCTCTCCAAACAATAGAAATGACAACAGCAAGATCCTTCAATAATTCAAGATTACATCAAGAATTAGGAAGGGTTTAACAATCTCAACCCTAATCTCTTCTTTTGAGACAAATATGCCCTTATACAAAGATTATTGCAGCATCAAACTAATGACGATTCTTGCAAAACCCTAATAATCCATGAAAAGAATGAAGAGATGAAGAAACCACCACTTGAACCTGTTACCCCCTCTCACCTAGGGGTAACTAGAGGAGATCATGTCTCATGGCCTGCAATGAAGACAGTGATCTCGACGATGATGATGATCAGCATATCCACGGAGAGCAGCCTAACAGCCCCCTCAGACGCCTCTTCCTCAACGGCATAGCTCATCACACTCAATCAGCAAGGCTCATTGGGAGATGGTGTTCCATCATATTATAAGGTACATTAGTCCTTGTTTCATATAAAGTGTCATATTTAATATATTGGGCATTTGAGTGATGATCATAGGTTGAATTTGGATAATGAATCGTGAGCTCAAAAGTAATGTTTTTTGCCTTGTTTCACCTTGGTGGCCATCCTAGGCATCCTAGTCCCGTGTTGTCACTCCTCAGGAAAAGGGGTAGTACTGGTGGTTCCTTGAAAGCGGTAGTGTACCATTCCTGATCATACTTACCACTTTTCCATCCACAAACCTTCCATTCTCCCACCTTTTGGGTGATGTGGTTACATGTACACCAAAAAGGCATGTACCTCATTCTCTTATGAAAAGAAGGGGCTAAAGGCCCAAAGGTAGATTGCAGCTGGCTAGTAAAAATAAAGAAATGGGATAATGAAGACAGTTAAAAGTCATTGTCAATAATTGAGCTCAACCCCCTCATTAATGGTATTCGCCAGTGGTCCTAATGCGAATAAACGCATTCATCTATCAAAAAGAACCTAAATATATCCCAAATAAAAGAAAAGGAAGTGTTCTACTTGAAACCTTTTTAAGGGAACTCATAAATCAAATAAAAATAATAAAGATAAAAAGGCAAATAAGGGGTTTGGAATGCAAAAAGCATCGAGGAAAGGGTAACTCAATCGCCAAGCACATACTCTACAAAGGCACTCATGGAGGTGAGCCCATACATTGTCTTGCATGCTAATGACCCCATGCCAAGAAGTACATCCCATGACCACCTCACATTCATTACATATCTATGATGGGTTCTTCTAGGAAATATCTCTTTGCTTGGGTACTAGCACGCCTAATAGGTTCTTCTGATGGTCCTCCCATACCTAAACTTGTCAAATTGCATAAAATCATGAGCTTATGTGAAGTTTGAAGGGGATACCTAATGAGAGTTGTTCATTTGGCTTTTGTATTAATTGATGGCCTACTTTGTATGCTTCTTAGGACTATTGCCCCTTGTGATTGTTGGTTTTACTTGATTCCATTGTTTTGACTGACTTGGGTGCACCTAACATGGTCTTTGGAGGACGTCTTTGTGCTTTCACCCAAAACGTTATGCACTTTGTATGGGATACAACACATGTGATGTAGAGCATTGGATCACCTGGTGATTGACCTCCTTCAGATACACACTCTCACACCTCTTGGTCCTTGGACGATGGACAAGTGAGCTCTTATTTGAGAGATATGGTCATGATGGCACGTAGAAGGGAAGAAATCCCACACCTTGGACAATGCACCCCATACCTTATTCAGCATTCAGCATTTGATGGAGGACATTGCACTTGGTTATGCTTGGACACTACTCAGAAAGGTGATGCATGATCATTCCACCTTCGACGTTGGCCTTCCCACCTTCGAAGTTGAGCTCCTTGATGCTAACATCATGTGCTAGGGTTTGCTTGAGGATGATGGGCTTGCTTGCCATTGGGGCACCATTTGATGGCTTGATGATATGACATGACCCTCGATGAGGAGGTACACCCTCCACCTTGATTGCACCTCTTGTATGATAAGACATGGCATTTGGAGGTTTCACACACCCTGTTGGAGCATGATGTCACCACACATGTGACCTAGGAGGACACTATTATACTGTATTAGCATGAATATTCATTGTTAGAGGCTATCTGAGGGATTGGCCCCAATTGTATCATGGATTATTGTTGTTTTAAATCATTATGTGGATATACGTGCTAGGGTTACCTCATATAAAAGAGGTTGGCGCTCATTTGGATCAAACACAACTCACAAACGTGTGAGTTCACTACTACTTGCTCTCCATCTCTTCTTTTTCTCTATGGATGTCTTATGTGCACTTTTGCAGTGACTTGGATGGATGCTTTCTCTTGTTAATGGTGGATTCTTCATGAACTTCGGTTTCTTCATGATATGCGCCTTGACTAGCAAGTCTTTTCTTTATGTGCATGTGATTTTCATGGTATATTTTGGTGAATGCTCTATTATAGAGGTAATAATTGCATGTTATCATTGTTTTCCTTGAATAAATTGAAACCCCAAGGAAGAATTAAGAGAGGTTATCCCCTTCCCTTGTTGTATTCACCTTGACCATGTTGAAGCATTCAAGGATTGCCTTAAGGGTTAGGATTAGCTATCCCCTTAAGGTTTTCCTTGGTTAGGGTTTAGTTTTAGGGGTTAGGAGTGGTTATCCCCCTAAGGTTTAAAACCTAGTTTTCATCCATTCTCTTTGCTAGATGCATTAGAAGAAGTAGGACAGAACCTAGAGTTTATGATGTTGAAATTGGATAGCAAGGAAGGTCTTCAACATGCATGGCATCCTAGCATGGAGGAGAACAATGAAAATTATCCAAGTTGATGGGTTGATCTTTTTCTTAAAATTGTACTTAGGAAAAAGTACATTAAATGGGTTATATTTTAATATTGACTTAATGAGTACTTTTTATAAAGTTAAAGTGAGAAATAATTTAAGTTGTGGTCTTTTAATCTTGACCATTGATCTCATAAGGTGTACGAGGATCAATCTTGGCCCTCCATCCTTTTGGAGATAGGATTTCTCACTTGCTCATTGAGTAAAAAGGAGATCAACTTGGAGAGGGGTGCATTATGCACAAGAGAGAGGCAATTTTCTGAAAAGAGAAAGAAGAGAATTGCTTGAGGGTTTGGAGAGAGAGTTTGCAAGGAGACAGAGGAGGCTTCTACACTGAGATTGGCACACATCTTCAGCATTGCAGAGGTCTTTTCCTATAGATCTGATCATGAGGATTTGTAGAAGGGGTCATACATTTGTTGAGGAGGTTTTGTATTTGGCTAGGCTGATTTTAATGTAAGAGATCTCTATATTTTCCTACTCAATAATAATAAAATCCAAATCTACTACACTGGTTTTCCCTCCGAGGTTTTTCCAGGGACGAATTGTCCAAAAATTACTTGTGTACATGTGATGTGATTGTTGTTGTTTTTTATTGTTAAGTTCCTGGTTATTGTTTTCTGTTGTGTCTTATTTATTTGTGAAGAAAACCTGGCAGAATCAATTAACAGAAAAATTAATTGATTTAGTGAACTGGGTTTGAAGAAAATTCACATGGTATCAGATCTGCAAAAACAGAAGTTCAGATCTGCAGCACAAAAGTTCAGATCTGCAAAGGAAAACATAGATCTGCATTAGTGGAGTTCAGATCTGTAAAACAAAACAGAAGGGTATATTGCATCACAGAATCATTTTCAGAAATAGCCATGACCTTGATAATGGAGGATAGGCTTCAGGGTGTTCAAAACTTTGTCACCTGGAAGGAAAGGGTCATTATAGTTTTGGATGTCAATGATGTCCTTGACTTTGTTGATGATAAGGCTGCAACTCCCCCAGATGCAGCTACATTGGTGACCTGGAAAAAGGGTGAGGCTAAAGCCAAGAGCATACTCCTTGATGGGGTAAAGGATCACATAATCCCTCACCTCACAGAGAAAAAGTTCGCTAAGGAGATGTGGGTTGCCTTGAATGACCTTTACCAGAGTAAAAATGAAAACGGGATGATGGTGCTTAGGGAAAGACTGAGAAGTACCAAGATGGCTAAAGGAGAAGGTGTGGTTCACTACCTTACTCGAGTTACACAGATCAAGGATGATCTAGGCGCAGTAGGTGAGAAAACTGAAGAGTCTGAGTTGGTACATGTGGCACTGAATGGATTTTCGAAGTCTTGGGATGTGTTCGTGCGTGGAGTAGTAGCTCGGGAGAAACTCCCTGATTGGCAACGATTATGTGATGATTTTGTGCAGGAGGAGACCAAAATTGGTCAGTCTAGCAGATCTTCATCTTCACCACATATTGTGGATGAAGAAGGCTTGGCTCTTGCGAGCAAAGGCAAGGGCAAGCAGAAGAAAAAGAAGGGTGGAAAGAAGAACATTGACTTTTCAAAAGTCAAATGTTTCCAGTGTCACAAAATGGGACACTTTGCCTCACAATGTCCAGAAGAACCAACCGCAGATGGCAACTTCAGCAGCAATGGATGAGTTTGCCAAAAGCTTCGAAGAGGATTCCTGCTTCATAGCTTGTATGTCTAGCGCAGCAGTCTTAGACATGTGGTTTGTGGACAACGAAGCATCTTGTCATATGATAGGGTGCAAGGAGTTTTTCACTAGGCTACAAGAGGGAGGCGTGAATCTGGTTATAGAGCTCGAAGATGACAAGCGCTACAAGGTGCAAGGGATTGGTACAATTTCGTTTCAGAGGGAGTCGGGTAAACCACTCCAGTTTGCTGATATACTATATGTTTCGGGTTTGAAAAAGAACCTCATTTCGGTCTCTACTCTTGAGGATAAAGGGTATGAGATCAGCTTCCGTAATGGAAGGGTGTTCGTCAAGCCAACATGGTCAAGTGAGAAGATGGACAAGATGATTGGAGTTCGAGAAGAGAAGGTGTACAAGCTTCAGTTTCAACGAGGGAGAGCATTAGTCAATACAACCACAGACATGGGAGAGTTGTGGCACGTGAGGATGGCGCACATATACTTTGGTGCGTTGGGGCACTTAAGACAGGCAGTCACAGGGTTGCCTAAGTTCACAGCAGAGAGGCATGACCCTTGCAAGGGTTGTGCAATGGGAAAGTATGCCCAGAGACCATTTTCACCGAGTGAGCATAGGTCCAAGGGAGTATTGGACTTAGATACATTCTAACGTATGTGGTTCAATGAGCGTGGAGTCAATGAGTGGCTTCAAATACTTTGTTTTATTCATTGATGACTACTCCAGGAAAACCTAGATATACTTCCTGAAGGCTAAGCATGAAGTCTTCGACAGATTTCAGGAGTTCAGAGCTCTGGTTGAGAACCATATTGGCAAGAAGATTCGGGTGTTGAGATCCGACAACGGGGGTGAATACACCTCCAAGGAGTTTCTAGATTATTGTGCAGCAGCGGGGATCGAGAACGAACTCACCGTTCCTTACAATCCCCAACAGAATGGAGTGGCCGAGAGAAAAAACAGGACCATAGTCGGAGCAGCACGGGCGATGATACATGATCAGGGTTTGCCTCTTTTTTTATGTGCAGAGGCTAGTTGCACAGCTGTTTTTATTCAGAACAGAAGTCCCCACACAATTTTGGGGCAGTTAACACTTGAGGGGGTATTTACAGGTACCAAACCAGATGTGAGTCATCTTTGCATATGGGGCAACGTATGTTACTGTCATGTCCTTTCGAAGAAGAGGACAAAGTTGGAACCCACAGCAGATAAGGGGTTGCTTGTTGGATATAGCGAGGCTGCCAAAGCCTACAGGATTTGTGTGCCAGCACGCAGGAAGATCATAGTGTGTAGGGATGTACAGTTTGAGGTGGAGCGTGCATTGAGGAGGTCTAAAGACTTGCGGGCACAAGACCAGCAAGGACATAATTCGAGAGTCAAGCCTGAGGCACAGAGTCAGAGCACTAGATCACAGAGTCAGACACAGGGTATTGGTACAGGTTCAAGTGTTGAGAGGGAGACAATTAGACAGGATCATCAGGAGCGAGATGAGGAGGAGGAGGAGGAGCGTTGATGCAGTTCCACAAGAGCAGAATACTAGGCCATGGCCTAAGTGATATAAGTCCACAATCAGTGATTCCAGGTTGGCGAGACTTCAAGAGAGAGATTTCAGACAAAGTAAACCACCAGAGAGACTTGGGTACATGCCATTATTGACACCACTCATTGATGCAGAGCCTTCCACTTATGAGCAAGTTGCACAGCATGGAGTGTGGCAGGAGGCCATGATGGAGGAATATGCCTCCATTATGAAGAATGATGTATGGGAGGTGGTGCCCAGGCCAGAAGGTGGTTGGATCCAAGTGGATCTACAAGGTCAAGCATGCAGCAGATGGAAGCGTGGACAAGTACAAAGCCCGCTTCATGGCCAAGGGGTTTTCACAGCGAGAAGGAGTTGACTATGAGGAGACTTTCGCCCCAGTGTCCAGGTATTCCTCGATTCGAGCAGTCATATCGTTGGCAACAGAAAAGGGTTGGCGCGTTCACCAGATGGATGTGAAGACTGCTTTCCTTAACGGAGTTGTTGAGGAAGAGGTATATGTTGAGCAACCAGAGGATTTGAGGTAGGCAGCAGAGAGACGCATGTGTGTAGACTGAGGAGAGCCTTGTATGGGCTCAAGCAAGCACCTCGGGCATGGTACTCGAGGATAGACAACTGCTTGAGGGAGATGGGTTTCCAGCAGAGTGAGGCTAATCTGAACCTGTATTTTCGTGCAAGGGAGGTGCCTCTCATACAGGTGTTATATGTAGATGACCTATTTATGACAGGGGATGAGCAGTTGATAGCAGATTGCAAGGTAAACCTTGCAGCTGAGTTTGAGATAAAAGACCTTGGGTTGATGCATTACTTCCTTGGTCTGGAGGTCTGGTAGCAGGATGGGTGCTTCTTCTTGGGACAGGGGAAGTATACAGTGGAGATCTTGCATAAGGTTCAGGATGACAGATTGTAGGCCCATGTCCACGCCTCTAGTCACAAATTGGAGGAAGATTGATACATCAGATTCAAAGACAGTAGACACCATTGTGTATCGTCAGTTAATTGGATCGCTCATGGATCTGGTCAATACTCAGCCAAATATCAGCTTTGCAGTAAACTCTTTGAGTCAGTTCATGGTGGACCCTCGGAGAGTACATTGGATAGCTGCGAAGCATGTGCTTCGCTACCTCAGTGGTACAGTGGAGTACGGGTTGTTATATGAGCGTAGTGGTGGAGTGAGATTGACAGGCTTTACAGATGTTGATTGGGAAGGATATGCAGAGGACAGAAAGAGTACTTCAGGTTGTTGTTTCAGCATTGAATCAGGCATCATTTCCTGGTTCAACAAGAAGCAGAAATCAGTGGCATTAAGCTCTGCTGAGGCAAAGTACATGGCTGCTAGCTTGGCAGCATGTGAGGCATTGTAGCTTAGGAAGCTACTCTTGGGATTGTTTAGGCAGGAGCTAGAAGTTACTATGATTCACTGTGACAAACAAAGTTGCATCAAGCTCTCTGAGAATCTGGTGTTTCATGATTGTAGCAAGCACATTGATATTAGGTATCATTTCATCCGAGATTGTGTACAGAGAGGAGCCGTGAGGCTTGATTACATACAGACTGATGAGCAGATCGTTGATATTTTCAACAAGGCACTAAACAGACAAAAGTTTGAAAAGTTCAGAGATCAGATGGGGTTGAGACAGAATCCCTTCCTCCCTAAAAGGAAGTGTTGAGATTGGATAGCAAGGAAGGTCTTCACCATGCATGGTATCCTAGCATGGAGGAGGACAATGAAACTTATCCAAGTTGATGGGTTAATCTTTTTCTTAAAATTTTACTTAGGAAAAAGTACATTAAATGGGTTATATTTTAATATTGACTTAATGAGTACTTTTTATAAAGTTAAAGTGAAAAATAATTTAAGTTGTGGTCTTTTAATCTTGACCATTGACCATTGATCTTGGCCCCCTCCTTTTGGAGATAGGGTTTCTCACTTGCTCATTGAGTAAAACGGAGATCAACTTGGATAGGGGTGCATTATGCACAAGAGAAAGGTAATTTTCTGAAAAGAGAAAGAGGAGAATTGCTTGAGCGTTTGGAGAGAGAGTTTGCAAGGGGACAAAGGAGGCTTCTACACTGAAATTGGCACACATCTTCAGCATTGCAGAGGTCTTTTCCTACAGATCTGATTAGGAGGATTTGCAGAAAGGGGGCCATACATTTGTTGAGGAGGTTTTGTATTTGGCTGGGCTGATTTTATTGTAAGAGATCTCTATATTTTCCTGCTCAATAATAATAAAATCCAAATCTGCTGCACTGGTTTTCCCTCCGGGGTTTTTCTAGGGATGAATTGTCCAAAAATTACTTGTGTACATGTGATGTGATTGTTGTTATCTTTTACTGTTAAGTTCCTAGTTATTATTTTTTGCTGTGTATTATTTATTTGTGAAGAAAACCTGGCAGAATCAATGAACAGAAAAATTAATTGATTTAGTGAATTGGGTTTGAAGGAAATTCACATATGAGAGGCTTTTCCTTTGAGGTTTGACCTAGGTTTATGAGAGAATAATCCTACGGTTTAAACCTTCACCTTTTCTCTGGTGTTTAGCCTCCTTTTGATGTGTTTCATTGACTCCATTTGCCCTAAGAAGAAAAACGGCCCTAGTCTCTTGTCTACATGTGTTTGCAAAACTCAAACATACTCTCTCTCTCTCTCTCTCTCTCTCTCTCTCTCTCTCTCAAGCTACTTGACAACCAAATTACTAACCTCATTTCCACACTAATCCATTTTCACTATATTTATTGCTGCTGTTATAAAAGGTTTGCTACAGCCATTTGGGCTTGACTAATTGGTCATAACTTACTTAATATTGGGGTAAAATTAGCTCAGAAATATTGTTTGATGATTGGATATTGATCTAATCATT
>SNQJ01S0018077.1:278602-302177 GCA_010110895.2 Picea sitchensis | reverse complement strand
TTATCTTTTTCCAACTACTTTTACCCTCTGGGCCTTTAGCCCCTTCTTCCCACAAGTTAAGGTACAACCCTTAGATATTTGGCCAACTCAATGCCTGGACCAGTGTAATGGGATGGATGAGCGGGAAAAAGGTGAAAATTGGTAAGTATGGTGGGAGTGGATGATGGTCTTTCATGAATCCACCTAGTGTGAACTCAAACCCTACAAGTAGCATCTTACTAGGGTATCCTGTCATTCCCCCAAGGTATGGTCAAGTGGAAAAGCATAAGGTCCAAGAACACGTTAGAAGAAAAAATAATTAAATGCACATATTCAAAGGTTTTGAGGATCAGAGTGACACATACCATGATACCCAAACTCATTACCTCATGGAGAAAGACCCATCTCTGTAGCAAGACCAGGGTGATGTGATGGATGTTGTTATTGTTGACAAAGTGGAGGTGCTGAAGAATGAAAGGATGGGCCGTCTAGGGCCATGCTCAAGTTGATCTAGCTCTCGGTACTCCATGTCTTGGATCTGTGGGCCTCGAGACATAATCTCCTTAGTTATCCCTAGGTTAGGGGATAACATGCCTATTGATGATAGCTTGTATTTTCTCTTGATGAACCTGCACTCCCTTTGCCCCAATAAAATGTCCTAATTATAGAGCCTCAGTCATACCAATCTCACGCTTATATTCTTTGGCATATAAGGATTGTTCCTCCATGATGTTCAAAATTTCATCCACATGCCTTAGATGGTCCTCCCACGTCTTACTATAGATCAATAAATCATCAAAGAAGACAATTAAGTATTTCCTTAGATACTTATTGAATACATGGTTCATACATGACTGAAAGGTGGCAAGAGCATTGGTGAGACCAAAAGGCATCTCAAGAAACTCATAATGGCATAAATGACATCTGAAGGCAGCTTTATGTATGTCTTTCTCTCTCATCTTGATTTGATGATAGCCCGAGCTTAGATCTATCTTGTGAAGTAAACTGCACCATGAAGCTCATCCAACAGTTCATCAATCCCGGGGATGGGGTACCTGTTTTTGATGGTCCTTTTGTTTAATGCTCGATAGTCTATGAACATGCACATAGTTCCATCCTTCTTTTTAACCAGCACAATTGAGGATGCAAATGGACTTGAGCTCGGCCTGATATGGCCCATAGCTAACAACTCCTTGATAGTGCTCTCTATCTCATCTTTATGGTTCTTTGGATGCATGTAGGGTGTATTGATGACCGGTTTGGCCCCTTCTTACATTTCTACAATGTGCTAAAACCCTCTATCTTGTGGTTTCCCTGGGGGAATAGGCTCAAATACTCTTTTGTGATTGTTAAGGATCATTTGTATGTCTGGAGGGTATTATTTGTTTGTTTTATCCTTTGTATCCATGATGAAACATTAGGTTGCATAAACTATCTCCTCTCGCCTAAATATGACATGCATCTTCTTTATTGTCACCACCCTTGGCGAATCCCATGTCATCCCCTTAACCGTGACTCTCCTTCCTTCTTATGTGTTGAAGAAAATCTCCATGGTCTTTGTAATTGGTGGTGATTGGCCCCAAAGTGCTAAGCCACTGCACTCCTAAGATGATATTGGTGTGTGGAATGTCTACCACATAAAAATCATGTGTCAAGGTGTATCGGCCCAAGGTCAAGCTCATCTGAGGAATGTACCTATCACAAGCTATAATACGCCCCCCTTCAACCTTAACTAAGAAGTCCTCAAATACGATTGTGGGAATATGTCTCCTCTCCACCATAGCTACATCAATGAAGTTATGGGAAGCTCCTCCATCTATTAACATTGTTTCCCTTTGTCCCTGAACGACTCCCTTTATCTTGAAGGTGTTAAACTTCGACACCCCACTCATAGAAGCAATTGTGACCTTTTTAAGTCCTACATCTGGGGGTAAAGATGCCTCATGAACCTGTGCCTGCAATTTTTTTTCTTCCTCCTTGAGGTTTGCCTGCATGGTGTGAATAGCTCCATCCTCTTCATCATCTGCCTCCTCTTCATTGTCATACATTACCTCTATATAGTGGATTTTCCCTTTACCCAAACACCTATGACCTAGCTGCCAAGGATATCTACAAGTGTAACATGGTTGCTTACTTTGTAGATCTCTTCTTGTAGCTTCATCTAACTTCCCCTTGCCTATGTCCATTGGCCTAGTGTCATGACCTCTAGGGATAATGGGTGGTTTAAGTGTAAATATGTTTGTATTGGTTGTCCCAACTAGATCTCTGGTGTGCTCAATGGCATCCTGTAAGGTTACAAGCTTGAAAGCCTTAACCCATCCTCTCACTGGTTCAGTCAGTCCATCTATATACAACATCGGTAATCTAGATTCTACCACATCTGGAACCATCATTGATACTCTTTGGAATTCTGCAATAAAGGCTTCAGTTGATCCTATTTGCTTAAGCTGTGTAGGCTCTCTGAAACGACGATCGGGATCCCCTCCGTCGAACCTGTCAATGAGCCTTTGAGTGAATTCCTCATAAGAAGTGATGCACCCATGGCCCAAGGTGGTTATTCCATGGAACCACCATTCATGCGCTTTACCCATCAAGTATTATGTTGCAAATTTGATAGCTTTCCCTTCCTCTATAGGATTCAGTTGGAGGTAAGCATCCATTTTTTGCACCCATGTTGTAACCGAAATGTGATCAGATCAAAGGTTGGTAACTCCATTCTCCCAGCCTTTTGTCCAAGTTCATTATCACCTCTTTAGTGCTTCTTGGACCTCCTTTTCATATTCAAGTGGAAATACTCTCCCATAGAAACCTGTCTCTTGAAACCCACGCTCATGGCGTTGTATTCGCTTTATGCAGTCTCCCACTCATCACAAAAAATTTCTTGTTCCAAAACATTAGCATCCCTCCTTTGTGCATCTAGGAAGGTAGACATGTACGACCTAGGGGTGGTCCTGCTAGCTGTGCGAGATGGAATTGCATCCCATCATTTGGTCCATGCCTCCACATGGCCTCTATGTATATATTCCTCATGGTTCCCATTGCCTGATCCACTAGCATCATGACTTCCACCAAACAAGGGTGGGTATTTACCATGTCTCTGTTCTATCGGATATTGAGAAAGAATACCCTGATGTTTACTCTATTCCTCCATTAAAGCTATCATTCTATATTGTCCCTTTTGAAAATTAGCAAAGGATAATTTGAGTTCTGGTTGTCCCAAAGATAGGTGGTTCTGCATCTCTTCAAGATTGCACTGCATAGTTTCCTGACTGTTTTGAAGTGCATCCTTCATTGTCTGGGCTACCTTATCTACCAAAAGCTCGACCTCTTCCTAAGTGGAATTTTGTGTTTCACATGTCTCTCGAATACCGACTTCTTGCTCTTCCCCTTGTGGATTACCTGTTATTAGCTGACCCCCACAACCTCTTCTTCTAGTCATCTGTAATTTTGCATAGGATGGCGCAGGAAAGTGGCTCTGATTCCACTATAATGTTCCTTAGCAGTTTTGGCCAAGAACTAGGGTTTGTTGTTATTTGTTTTGTGTTTGATTTTTGTAGGTTTTGATCACAGAAAGATGTGTTGAAGAGTTTTTGCTGAGTTTTATTGCATAGAAGACACCATAACAAGATTGGAACACTATATAAGGAAAGAAAATACACAAACAAATTAACAAACTTTAGATCTAACCTTTATTTAGTATTATAAGTGGTCTTCGTACATGGATCTGCAGATCTGGTACAAAATAGAGAGATATGGAGTCTCTTGGTCTTCCTCAACTGAATATATATTATTACAAGATCAAATTTCTTTCCCTTTATAGCTGGAACCCTCAGATCTATGTTGGTAAGCCTTTGTGTGTCTGGATCTGGAACTGATACGACCATGGTTGGCTGAATATGCTCAATATTTCGGCCCTCTAGTAAATGACCTCCAAATAACTCCAAAATATTGTCAAAATGTAGATCAGGGGATAATTAGATGGATGGGATCAAGTTGGTGTCAAAACCCTTAAGTCCTCCTTTAGATTTTCAAGCCTCCTCAATGAGAGTTGCACCCTCCTTCAGAAATTCGGCCCCAAGCCACCAAAAATCATATAGCAAGAGAAACACTAGAGTAAAGGCTTCAAAAGGGCGTCATGACCCTAGCACGAAGCCTCCAATAATGTGTAAGTGCAGATCTAACCTCCTCAAGGAAAATCAAACTTCTCTTCCTTTGATGGTGCGCCCCACTACTGGAAACACCCACATATTTGCACCCTAGCCACCATATAATGAATGTTGAGTACCTTTGTCTGGATAGAATGGTGAGGGAGGGATATTTCACCTCCTTGGACAAGCTTGGACCAGGAAGAAAGGAATCTTTCACCTCCTTGCTGGTCTCTAGGGTTTCTTCGCTCAAAACCCTCAAAACATAAGTTATCTAGCTCAAAAGCTCAAGAGAATAATAAAATCAAGATGAGGAGAGAGGCACCCTCCTCTTTCTTTTATACCTCTTCCTTCTAATTTTGTCATTGAGTTACTTTTTCCCAGTTGCTAAGATTTTGTTTTAATTCTCCTTTAAGTCACATAATCGTTCTTTTCCCTTTTACTTATGTCACTTTAATAATACAACTTTAGTCCTTCTAGTGACAATTCCACACCTTTCTTCCCCTTATTTTGCCTTGAACTATAGCCTAGAAGGGTATATAGACTACTACATCCTTGTGTTCTCATGTCAAGGAGAAGGGGATATTACAACATTCGATAGGTTTTTATTTCATGTGTATATCATTATAAAACCAAATGTAAGTTTTACTTGATGTTGTATAAAAAACTTGTGTAATCTTACAATTTAATATTGGATAAGTTTTTATTGTATATGTGTATCATTGTAGAGCTAGTTATATAAGTTTTGCTTAGTGTTGTATAAAAACGTTATATGATTTTAATACTTATGCAAGAAAAAATGCAAACTCATGATGATTTTAGCTTACTTCAAGAGAAATAAAAAAAACACGATTTAGCGAAGAATGGTACATAATAACCACAAGCTAGAGAAGGCTTGCAACACATAATATTGTGTAGAACGCGAAAGAAGCTAATTGTTACTATAGTTTAGGTAGAGGAGATATGTCAAGTAACTTCTATAATGAAATCAAATGGAAAAAAAAATTGAACTTTAAAGTGGAAGAGATGTCTCATATAATATTTCTAATATATTTATATAATAAAATGGTATAAAAAATAAATTCTATTATTAATGTGAAAAAAAAACAATTAAACAAATAATAATAATTAACATAGGTTTGTTTTTATCAATTCGATTTAGCTTAGGCGGGTTGGATAAATAATTGTTAGTCTCCTCACACAACTTCAATTCTTGCAAGTGACATGTTGAATTCTTAATAAGTATATTATTGATCGACTCTCACTTAGATGATAAATTGTCACATATCTCTACAATTGATGATTTATCCTTCACACCAAAGTGCACAATACCTTTTCATGTTTCTATAACGTATATGCCATATGGTTTATCCAATTGTTATTTTTTAGGAAATAATGCACATGTTTTCCAAATTTATTTCATGATTATGTAAATATTCTCTTTAGAGCAATGCTCAACTCAAATTTTTGGACGATATTTAATGTTAACTTTTACCTCATTGTAAGTCTATCCTTACTATATTTATATAGAAACTAAAAAACTTAATTATTAAAATATTTAATTAATATACAATCCATACATAAGGGGGTTGCGGCTAGGAGAACCCTAGCCGTAGCTCGAAACTTTGCTTCTTGTGCAAGTCTGTAGTGGCGGACTCCTTCATTCTTATTGTTGTGTCATGGAGTATGGTTTGGCTTGGGTCTTTTTCCATCCTTTTCATCCGTTTGTCGTTTCAGTGGAGCCTTTGATTCAGATGTGTGCGCGATGGTTTTTGTAGTTATTTCTAGTGGGTGGTGGTGGGTATTGTGTTTTGCATACCACGTTCTCATTTTTACCTGGTGAGGCTTGGATGCATCAAGTGGAGTGACAAATCTGTTGATATGATGATAGTTGCGGGAGGTATTAAACCTCCATGTATAACCCTGACAATAATAGAATATTCTGGGAAGCAAGAAGAAACCCTAAAGCATTGGACATAACCCTAGAAGACAAGTCGGCTAAAGGAAAGATTTAATATTGATTTTTAGCCTCCAGAAGGAGAAGCAATATAAATACAGGATGTCAGATCTCATTTGATACACACAGCTCGCAACTGCAGATATGTAAGAATGCAGACTGTAGAAACTGAGTAAGTGCGCAAGTCTGGAGAGTAGTTGTAGTTGTAGATACTGCAACCTGTATTCTCGGTTTGGGCTTGGACTTTCTATTGGTTATGGTTTGGACTTTCTTCTTGGTATGCTAACTCTGGAGAGAGGTACGCTGCATTGATTGGCTATTAGGCCTAGCATTTGCTTCCAGAATTATTCCCTGTCAAGGTTAAGGTGCTCGGGGGTGGCTTCGACCTATGGTTGGGTGACAATATTGTTATATTGTCTATGGTTAAACGAGCACACCTATTATTTTCTAACAGGTTATGGACCCACACTATCTTTAGACAGTCTAACCATATGAAGATAGATTGGGAGTATTTGCTCAGTTACAGTTGTAGTTGCAGTCAGTTTTTGTTGTAGAAACGAAACCCTAACCCTCTTGTTGAGGCACCTTAAGTGAAGAGATTGACCTAATTTCTAGATAGCCTAGTGTGCCCTAACCCAACACACCTCCTCGTACTCTCAGTAAGCTAAGACACTAAGTTTGAGTTTTTCGTTAAATTCAAAGGTTGACCAAGTCAAAGCAGTCACGACTTACTCTATGAAGTCAAAAAACAAGTTAGAAGGGGCTTCTAACTTCAGAGCATGGAAGACAAGGATTGACCTCATCCTTGCTAAGAATAAGGTGTTGGATATCGAGAAAGGAAAGATTATGGAACCACGGGTTGAAGAAGGAAAAGAGAAGGAACCTCAAAACGTTGCAATTATGGAAAAGTTCAAGGACAATGACATCAATTCCATGAGTATCATAGTGGACTATGTAAAAGACCACTTGATACCCTACATCTCTCATCTTGACTCATCTAAGAAGATGTACAATGCCCTAACTAACCTCTTATCAGTCAGAAACATTGGACAAGTAACGAGTCTCAAGAATGAGCTCTGTGACATTAAAATGAATGATGATGACAACATAACATCATACCTTGTGAGAATATCTCAATTAAGAGATCAACTACAAGCTATTGAAGAAATCATTTAAGAGAAGGAGCTAGTAAATATAGTACTCAATGGTCTTCTCAAGACATGGGATGCATTTGCCGCAAGCATGAACACAAGGAAAGAGTATCCCACATTTGAAGAACTTTGGACTTGTTGTGCACAAGAAGAATCAAGGATTAGCGCAAAAGAGAAATTCCAAAGGAAGGATGATGATCAAGCCTACACAACAAAGTTCAAGAAATTCAAGTATAAGAAAAAGTTTGACTCAAGGAAGAAACCAAATCAAGAGAAAGATATGTTAAAAATGAAATGCTTCAACTGTCGGAAATATGGTCACTATAAGAATCATTGTCACGAGTTAAAGAAAAGGAAGGAAACACACAAAGCATCAGTTGTTGAAGAAAGGGAACCCTCAAAGAAGG
The DNA here is from genome assembly GCA_010110895.2 of Picea sitchensis. Lineage (NCBI taxonomy): Eukaryota > Viridiplantae > Streptophyta > Pinopsida > Pinales > Pinaceae > Picea > Picea sitchensis. The sequence continues at coordinate 294,538 of SNQJ01S0018077.1, read as the reverse complement.
CCAAGCATGATAAAACATACTTCTTCTTCTAAAACAAGGTAACAATATTCTTCATAGTTCTTGTACATACCATGTTTACATAGTTTTTGTACATATCTCGTATATCTATTTCTTAGAAGAAAAATATGTTCAAGGAAAACAATACCTATGGAAGAATAAAAGGATAAGGATTGTTATTACGATGACTATAAGTCAAGCTATTATATAAGTAACAAACTGCCAGATAAGACGAAATCAAAATCAAACCTGAAGAGACCCAAAAGAAGTCAAAACAAGAAAAAAGTCAACAATCAAGAGGAAATTAGAATAAGACTTGTGACACTTTGCAAAAGGAAATAAGGATGCAGACAAAAGCGTGGATTCTCCTAGACGGAGGGAATTGATTATAATTCCAAAAGAAGAGCATGCATTCATGTATGAAGCAAGGATTAGGAGGGAGCTAATCCTAAATGATATGATCCATTGAGGATTATGAAGTATTTGTCCTTGTTCCCATTGAAAGTAGCAACCATGATAAGCAACACGTGTTCAGAAGAAGTCTTCTTCAAAAAGAAGTCTCAAAGTATCCTTGGTTGTCCATCTACATCCATGATCCTATAATGAAAGGAAGAAGTTGGAATATTCAGGGCATGGAATCTATAGAAGACTCCATGGACCCAAGAGCTAAAGTGAAACACGAGGAAGAACATGAAGATTCCAAGAAAGAAAGAAAAACCAGAACAACCAGTTATTATACCAAAAATCACAAGACTACCAGCTTGGTTTGAATCCACTAGAAGCAATCAAGCAAAAGAAATGGAAGTTATGATGACGAACAATAAGAAATTGTGAAAAAGGGTTATGAATGGAAGCATTGTGAGATTCATAACTAGAGGTTCTTCTAGAAGGAGGAGAAGACTATGATAACAACTTGTTCCCGTAAACCAGATATATCTCTATCTGAGCTATTATATCTCTTGCAATATCCATGGACTGAAGTTTACATCAACTGGTTGTAAAAGATTGTTCTCCCAATAGAGCATTTGAGGAAGAAGCTTATGTAAAGAAATCTCAAGGTTTTGGGGTATACCAGAAAGAGACCCATGTATGCAGATATAAGAAGACCTTGTATGGATTCAAACAACAAGATGCAAAGTATCTTATATACAACAAAAGCGTGGTGAAAAACTTTCTATGACAGAGATAGTGTATCATAATAGTTACTCAGAAGTCTCAGATGATGGATTGTTAATCCATGATAAACTCTCATGATGATAGAAGAAGTGCTACGTGGATATGTTTTAGTTTGAGCTTTGCCACGATGTCATGAGCTAGCAGGAAACAAAAGAACTGATTTCAATCATGATATATTGTAATGATCAAAGCTATGTGAAAGCCTTCGGGGAAAACCAGTGTTCCATGACAGACCGAAGTACATTGAGATCAAACATTATATTCTCCATGATAAGATCTAGAAGAGAGAAGTGGTTCTCCAGTATATCTCCACCGATGAGCATATAGCAAATATTTTGATAAAGCCTCTGTCCAAGATGAAAATTTTGCATACTTAAGAAACAAGATGGGGCTCATGGAGAGGACTTCCTTATTGAAAAAGGAAGAGATTACTCCTAGGTTGGGAGGGAGCACTAATGCATTATTTGATTTTTGGACAATCATTTTTCAGTTCAAAAAATGGTCTAGGATAAGCAATTCCTTTCCAATTCGTAAAATGGTCCAGATTGGACAATCATTTTCGTAATGAAAATGGTTCGATAGATTGTTGATGTACCATAAAAAGCGATTCCCCTTGTGGCTAGTGTGGGGGAATGGTATAGGACAATCACTCTTCTTGGCAGTCACTCTGAGTAGTGGTCAAGTAGAATGGTCTGCCTCGTCGGGCAGTCATTCTTTTGAAGTTCATAGTTGTGAGCAATTTCTAAGAATGGTCCATTTTGGAGGTTGGTGCAGGACAATCATTCCCTAGGGCAGACTCATTCTATCCAAGTTTCACTATGATTAGTGCCAGAGGAATGGCCTATTTAGGTGAATGGTAGAGGTTTAACAATCAAGGACAGACATTCCCTAGGGCAGACTCATTCTCTCCAGGTTGCACTATGACTAGTGTCGGAGGAATGGCCTAGTTAGGCGAATGGTCCAGGCTCATAAATAAGGGAAAATTATTCTTCTATGCTTGAGAAGAATAATCCAAAAAACTCATGGCTGATGTTTTACTTTCTGAGGGCAGATGCTCTTCCAGATCTCACAGATGTGAGTGGAAGAATGGCCCAGATGACTCAGTTTATATCATGATATTGTTTCTATGCAGGTTGATATCAGATTGTATGATTTCTATGGAGATTGTGTGTCTCTGGACAATAGATGTATGCTACTGTGGTGGATGTGTTCCACTAGTTGTGACTATGTGTCACTGATTAAGTAGTCGTATGCTACTTGGTGTGGTTGTGTACCACTAGATAGTAGTTGTGTACTATTATGGATAGACACAGTTGTGTTCTATTGAATGACATTGTTATGATTGCCATGTAGACTATCAATAGTGTTGAAATGATTATCAGCTAGATGGATAGTCAATGTGCTAGTGGACATACATTCTCCAAGCGGAAAATGGTCCAAGACATTTATTCTTCTAGGACGTATGTCTGGATTAGGAGAATAGTCCTTGTAGGCCATAGTGTGGCTTCCAACATCTGTTGGAATAGTTATTCTTCTAGGACATATGCTCAAATTAGAAAAATAGTTCTTGTATCACTCTATGGAGTAAGTGATTTATTCAACATCATGCTTGATTACTCAGATGGAGTATGACTTCGAGAGATGATGCAGTTGATGTTATCAAATGATACTGATAGTGATGATGGTGCTCGTGATCTAATCACGAGATAACATGTATGGCCATGATGATGCTACTGGTTGAATGGTATGTTTGTGCTCAAGACCATTACCTTCAATACCTCCCTAGCTAGGAGGGAGTGTTGATATTATGGTAGCTGCGGGAGGTATTAAACCTCCACGTATAACCCTGACAAGAATAGAATATTTCGGGAAGTGGAACCCACGATAACCCCTCACAAGAATAGAATATTTCAGAAGCAAGAAGAAACCCTAAAGCATTGGACATAACCCTAGAAGACAAGTCGACTAAAGGAAATATTTAATATTGAGTTTTTAGCCTCCGGAATGAGAAGTCGGCCTAGACAGCTAAGGAGAAGCAGTATAAATACAAGACACCAGATCTCATTTGATACACACAACTCGCAATTGCAGAAATGTAAGAGTGCAAGTCTGGAGAGTAGTTGTAGTTGCAACTACTGCAACCTGTATTCTTGGTTTAGGCTTGGACTTTCTATTGGTTATGGTTTGGATTTTCTGCTTGGTATGCTAACTCTAGAGAGAGGTACGCTACATTGATTGGCTATTAGGCCTAGGGTTTGCTTCCATAATTATTCTCTATCAAGGTTAAGATGCTCGGGGGTGGCTTCGACCTATGGTTGGGTGACAATATTGCTATATTGTCTATGGTTAAACGAGCACACCTATTATTCTCTAATAGGATCGACCATTGTGTGCGTGGTTTTGGGTGTGGGTTTCATCTTGTAGCAGATCCACTAGTCTTGTGTGCAGATCTGGGTACATGCTTTTATCTCCTGCTCATTTTTCTCTCATGGGTTTGCGGTTCCTCTCTTCAGTTTCGTTGGTTTGTTCAGGGTTTGATGTATGCTCATATCTAGTTCCATTTGGTGGTTGTTGACGACTTTCTAAATTCTTTTCCTCATATCAATCGGGAGGTATGGCTAGAGCTTTGAGGTCCTTTCTTTGGGCATGTAGTGTATGGAGACATGACACTTTGAGGTCCTTCTGAGGGCGTGCAGCTTCTGGGCTTCTCTTAGCTGATGTTTTGTTTGGGGAGGGTCTTCAATGGTGTCGTTGCTATCTGGATCTATTGATGTGTGAACTTCATATCGCTCTGACCTGGTCCATCTGGCTTCCAGATTTTTGTTGTGATTGCTTTTCCAGTGTTTTTTTTAGTGGCAAGGTTTCTTGTATCTGGTCCTTTTCTGGCCTATTTGTTTTACTTTTCCAGCTTTAATCATTGTATTTTTCATTATGGCTTTCGGCGTGCTTTTGGGCCCATTCAGGATTCCATTTTTCTGAACTCTTTATCCTTGATTGAGTTGTGCTTAAGGCAGCTACAAAATGTATTTTGGTTCTCTTCGGATGAATAAAATTATGTTTTTTTTCGTGGAAAAAAAAATCCATACATAAATAAAACATAGAAACATATAAATTTATTATTATACATCATATTTTTTTTTTTAAATTAATCAACAATTTGTTTAAGTCTAAATAATAACTTTTTACCCCATTGTAAGTCTTTCTTTACTCTATTTATAAATAAACTAAAAACCTTAATTATTAAAATATTTTTTTTTCTTAATTTTATTATTGTAATTTATACAATGTTTTTTTATTTAAACCGGTTTAGATACATCTTAATTGTGGATTTATCAAGCCATTATATGGATTTAATCTTAAACTCTAAAAATGATTTGCACCTAGAGATAGATAATGAGTTAAGATGAATCTAGAGTGATTATGAGTATAATTAAACCTAATTATTTATATGTGTTTATTTATTTATTATTTTATTATTAATTTATTATTTTAATATGTTATATTACATTAACATCTCCCTCTTACCAATTGTAAAGTACCTCAAAACAATTAATATTTATTTAAAAAACATTATTATTTTACTTTTCTTTATTTAAAATTAATATAAAAAAAAACACATCAATACTTCTCTTTTTTTTGAGATGAAAAATTGCTCAAAAATTATATTGATTTTAATTTATTTTACATCTTCGTCTAATGTAAATAGGATTGATATAAAAAACTGCTATTCTAAATAAACTCTAAATAAACTCTATTACAAAAAAGGCCAACTACCGATCATGACATCCATGACATCCAAAAGTGCCCCTGTGTAAACTGCTAAAAAAATCTACTATTCTCAGCCTTTATCAGAAATAGGGTGAAGTCCCAAATCCCCTTCCAGATGGTGACTAATGTAGTCTTCCAAAAAATAGATTCATGAAATTAGAAAATGTTTATGTGGTTTGTAGGGCCCTCATTTTCACCATCCCATGAAAAATAGATCAATTGTCCTTTGGGGGAGTGAAGTGCTCTCTTGGAAAGTATGTCCGCCTCCTTATTTGATTCCCTAAAAATATGTTGGAAGTTTAAGCCTTGAAAGACTGTCATTAGTTCTCTAATCCTCATCTTCCACTCTTCGATGTTGATCGCTTGCAAGTTTCCTTTTTTATTCAGCCAGTCGACGATAACTTTAGAATCTCCCATGACTTGCAGATGGTGTATTTTTAGAAGATTCGCCATCCAGAGTGACGCCCAAGCTCCCATCAATTCAGCCTTTGTGTTAGTTCCAGAACTACAGTTAAAAAGCCATCTAATATCCGAAGCCCCAATACATTTCATAATCCCTCCTACTCCGCATCTTAAGCCCCCTACCTTTGCTGCCCCGTCAAAAAAGGCCACTGTATAGCCTTGGAGTCTGAAGAAGGGTTTTATTCTCAAAACCTTGGATTTATTGTTAGCCAATATTAAATGAAATGCACCAAGAATCTTGATGACCATTGTATTTACCGAAGGAAGATTTCCTTCGAAAATTGCTAGATTGCGTTCCTTCCAGATGAACCAAGACGTTATTAACGGAAGAGCCTTGGGTGCTGAACTGTTCTGGATCCAAACTTCCATACAATCTGCCAAGGATGGGCCAATCCAACATGAAGTTAGCTTTAACTGTTGGGTAAGTGATGCCCACACTCTTCTCGTGAAGGCACAATGTATGAACAAATGTGGATTGTCTTCTGAGTTTTTTCTGCATAAAAAACACTGACCCGACCCTATCCACCCTTTTTTAAGGAGGACTTCCCAAGTGAGCACTCTGTTTTCTATTGCTAATAGGAAAAAAAGAATAATTTTGAGCCGAGTACACCAATTCCAGCAACCCACTTTCCAGCCTCTCAAAAGCAGCCAGGACTTAGTCGATGTGAGTGAATCATAAACATTTTTGACAGTGAAGGTTCCAGACCGGTCTTCTCCTGCCCATATCAGTTTGTCTTTGTTATTGGCGACCAGTAAGATGCCTTCACCATTGAGAGCAGTAGTGTAGTCTAACCATTCCCCAGCTAATGGATCCACTAGGCCCAAGAGATCGCTAAACTTCCATTGCTATGTGTGAAAGGAGTGGTTATGTGCCAAAGCTGCATGCACGAGGTGGGTAATTCGAATATTTGAAAGGAGTAACCATAAGTCTTTACTTAGAAAATATCTTGAGCCTAGACCAAGAATTACATCACAACCAATCTTTATGTGAGTGCCACTTCCAGGCATCCACAAAATCCAGTTTAGAATGATGGGTATAGTGCGTAATAAACTTGACCAGATCCTAGAAATCAGACCGACTCTAAGATCGGGTTTTCTTAGCCAGTCGATAAGAGAAGCATTGTGGAGATACTTATCTCTTATAACATCATGCCACAAGCTTTCCACATTTAGCACTCGCCAGAAAGTAACAAAGTTTAATGACTGGTTGAAAAGGTTTAAATCGCGAATGCCCCAACCTCCGTTCCTTTTTGGTCTAGACAACCGCTCCCATCTCCATAGATGAATCCTTTGTCTGTCCTGGTGGCCATTCCACAGAAAATTGAAAATCATTTTCCTGATTTTGGATAAGATCGAACACGGTAATGCTTCCAAGGACATCCAATATACTGTTTGACCTTCCAATACCGATTTAACCAAGATAAACCTCCCAGCCAATGAAAGCCACCTGTTGGCCCAGAGATTGATTTTGTGAGAGATTTTGGCCACAATCAAGTCCCAATCGGATGCTCGATGGGTCCCAGTCTTCAGGTGGTAGCCCAGGTAACGGAAGCCAGTGTTAAGATCACTGAAGTTAAAGTTAAGGACAACTTTGAAGTCGACCACATCTTGATCTAAGAGGCCCGAGTAATGTGCAATTGATTTTGAGAGGTTCACTGCTAGGCCAGAGGCTTTACAAAAAAGTGTAAGAAGTTTATCGATGACTCTCCATTCTGTTAGGCTAGCCTTGGACAAAATGAGGATGTCGTCTACAAAGAGAAGATGTAGAATAAAAGTGTAGCTAGCAATCTTTAAACCTGAGATTACACCCTCTACTTGACGTTTTTTTACTAGTAGGTTGAGGCACTCCATGATAAGTATGAAGAGAAGCGGGGAGAGTGGGAATCCCTGACGGATTCCCCTTCCGCTTCTGAAAAAGTTGGTAGCCTCCCCATTAATAAGGACAACAAAGGAGTAAGAAGTAATGCAGGACATGATCCAGTTGACTACATGTAATCCCATCCCAATTTTCAGAAGGATCAATCTGAGAAGGTTCCAATCAATGGAGTCAAATGCTTTCTTTAAGTCCAGTTTGAGGACTATTGCTTTTAACTTCTTCTTCTTGATACTGTGGATGCTTTCGTGTGCCATTCCAATTGCATCTTGAATGTGCCTACCTTCCAGGAAACCCAACTATTCGGGAGAGAGAGACATTGACAGAAAAGGCTTGATACGGTTGGCAATGATTTTTGAAATAAGCTTATAACAAAGGTTGTAGAGAGAAATAGGGCGAAAGTCCTCATAATTTTTTGGATTACTGACTTTCGGTATCAACGTCAGAAAAATTTGAGTTTAGGCCACCAATGATTTTTCCTAGAAGTCTGGACTCTTCAACCATTGCTAAGAGATCCTCACCAACAAGATCGAAGAAGTAAATGAAAAAGTTTGCTGACCAGTCGTCCGGTCCTAGACTTTTTTCTTTCTTACAATGAAAAAGAACTAATTTCAATTCTGCCATAGTAACCAGATTGTACAGTGTAACCGCTTCCTCTTCACTAACCATCACTGGGAATAGATCTAAGATTTTAAATTGCTCTTCTAAATTAGATAAAGTGGAAGCACTAAAGAAACGCTTGAAGTACTGGACTGCTTCTTCTTTGATGCCCTGTTGATCCACCACTTTAACACCATCATCCCTGACTATTTCCCAAATATATTTTTTAACTTTGTTGTGACTAGCTATCTTGTGAAAATATTTCATGTTCCTATCCCCGCCAGCCAACCGGAGTGCTCTGCTTCACAATCGCCAATGCTCTTCCTCGGATCTTAAAAGTTCATTTCTCTCTAATTCCAGACACCTCAGTATATCCTTTGTTCTGATCTCGTTATAGTCACGACTCAGAATATCAGAGTAAGATTTAATTTCATCTTCGATCAAACTCAGTTTTGTTTTATTCTGTGTTTGCAGGGCTTTGTTCCATAATTTCGTAGCTACTTTCAGGCCTTGGAGTTTCCAAATGACTCGTTTTTGTTTGCCACTTTCGGATAGGTAAAGTGGATCTCTCCAAACCTTTTCCACAATGATTGTGTAATCCTTAGAGCATAGCCACTACTCACTGAATTTAAAAGGATATACTTTGTTGGCAATCAGAAGGTCTAATTGCAAAAGGACAGGAGCATGGTCGGAGACAAAGGGCATCTCGACCCATGCCCTATGATAACCAACTTCAGAGAGAAGTGAATTGGCTACTAGACACCTGTCTAATCTTCTAGAGATGGCTTCATGACCCTGGCGGCCATTTCTCCAGGTGGGCAACAATTTCGTCGACTTAATGTCAATGAGGTGATTAGTTGAAAAGAGATTATTGAAATAACCATCCACTGTGTCAGTTTGATTCCCCCCCAAGGCCTCTTCTGGTGATAGGAGGAGATTAAAGTCTCATGCTATAATTAGATTATTTAAAGTTAAGATGCCACTATCATCCAGTGTATTCCAAAAAGGAGTTCGATTGTTATAGGGCGCATAGATATTAAGTAAAGTGATGTTCCTCTGGAGAGTGAGACTCTTACCTGATAATAGAATACCCCCCACCGGAAGAGAAGGAACCAGCTCGAACAGGTATGGGTCCCACACAGCCAATAATCCACCAGAAGTGCCCACGGAGCTTATCGAGCAAACAACCCACGTTGGATTGATAGAGAGCAGCAAATCCCTCGATTTCTGTGCTAAGACTAAAGTTTCTTGGAAGAAGATGATCTCCACGCAGGTGAGTGCCAAACAACGTCAAATAGAAGCAGTTTTTAGGGTGCCTCCAATCCCTCGAATATTTAAGGAGAGCAGTAACATTACTTTGCCCTCGCCAGGGCTTTCACCGCTCTAAGTGGCCCAGTATCACTGGAAGAAGGTGTAAACTCAGAGATCTTCACAGTACTCTGTATCAGGTTTTTTCGAGCATTTCTCGTCTTGATGGGGGAGATCTCAGCTCCAAGCCCCCTCGAACAAGTATATTCTCTCCCCTGGCTAGTATGTTTGTTCTTTGAGTTTGTAATCCCCGATGACTCTCCTCTATCGATGCACGACCTCCCAATATAAGTGGGTAGAATAATAGCCTGATCACTGATATTTTTACAAGGAATCAATGAATTTGGTATTAAGTGAATGGTACTCTCGGTCTCCTCTGGTTCTCTTTCACCTGCCTCCAATGGAGAAGCTGAACCGTCAAGAAGGGTGGGGCTGTGGGAAGCCCCAAAAAAACTCTCCTCCCTCCCTTGAACGTTGATGTTGGGATCGCCATCTATAAGCGGAGAAATTATAGTGGTCAAGTGTCGCATCTCCGATCGGTCTGTAGCTGGAAAGACCTCTTCTGAAGATAAAATTTGTTGCACCGTAGAGAGGTCTCTTTGCTGTACTGGAGAGGAAGGTCCCAAAACACAAGAAACAGGGGGAAAGGCCTTACAGAGCATGGTTTGTGGGACATGCAGACTGTCTACAAAGGAGTGGGGCGGATAGTCATCAGGCCTTTCCCCTGGAAAAATATCGTCGTCTAAGGCCCCTTCCACACACAACAATCTCAGCTTCAGAGTAACTAGTGGGGAAACTCTCAACAGATTTGTAGTAGATTGAGCAGGCCCACAACTCACCGGAGTATGATCAGTAGGCCCTACCACCCGAGTGAGTTGATTCTCCTTTACAGTATACTGGGAGTTTAGTAAACCCTCGGCAACCCCTTTTGTAATCGAAGTAGAACGTAACAACCAATTCAAGTTGTTGATAGCTTCCTTTTCCCCTTCGGATAAAGAAGAAAAGAGAGATGGACAATGTTGTAATAACTTACTTTAGAGAGTACTTGTTGTAGCTGAGTGATGGTCAATCGCAGAAGCTGTAAAGTGAGGAGGTACTCCTGAATTAATATCTTCATCCATATAAGTCGACGGGTCTTCCTGGACCACAATTTCTTCAGACTTCTCCTCAGAGACTTTTCCGAGACATTCCCTTCGAAGATGGCTAGTACAATGACATTTCTTCAGACTTCTCCTCAAAGACTTTTCTGGGACATTCCTTTCGAAGATGGCTAGTACAATGACACCATCTACACCTGAAGGGTATGCCCTGATAATCTAAACATTGCTTTGTATGCCTCCCTCTCCATTCTATGTCCATCATCTCAGTCACGCCTTCGTGAATATCTATCTCCACCAAAACCCTACCCACTTTTCTAGCTGGAGACTCCATTACTGCAGTATCCAAAGAGATGAAACGATCCAGAGAGTTTCCAACTGCCATCAAGGCCCCCTCATTCCAAAAAAGTAGAGGTAAAGAAGGTAATAATACCCACAAATGCCTGTGTTAAAAGTAATCGGTGATAGGATCAAAGGCTAACCTCCACCTCTTCAGCATAATTTAACTGCGCCCTAGAACCCAGAACATGTCCAGTAAGAGAGACGCATCCTCCGGGGTTCTGCAAATAAAAACTATCCACCCTTTCGTGAGGTAATGAATCTCAGGAATGTATTCGATAAGTGGTTTCCAGGTTTTATGAACCCAAGAAGTGACAAAGCTATCTGCTAGGTAGGAGTAAGAAAGTCTTCCTACCAAACCACAGAGTGCAAGTCTGCACGTCTCTTCAAGTTCGACATCAGCACCTAGAACCATCTTTCTCACTCTCCTGTTTGGTTTCCATGCCCTTTTCAGAAGGTCGTTCTGAACACCGATGATAGGTGGCCTTCTTACCCAGTCGTCCTGTTCTTCTTCTAGAACCTCTTTCCTACTGTAATGATAGGTGGCCTTGGGTGGCGGAAAGGCTGGGAAGCAAGAGGTCACTAGTGGACCGCCCCTAGTAGAAGTAGGGCTAATAAGAGGACTTTCCTGGCGACTACCCGAGGCCAATAACTGTTTATGGCCGGCAGAAACAACAATAGGCTTCAAGGAGTGGTTAAAGGAAAGGATGGAAGAAGATGCCCCAGCCCTGTCAGCCTTACAAAAGAATCCTAACCTGTTCCAAACTTCCTCGTCCTGTGGGTCCATCAGATCATTAATGTCCTCGATAACCACCCCCAGATTCATAATAAAGACAAAGACCCAAAAATCCCAGAGTAAAGACAGGCAGGGATCCCAAGTAGATAGTGGAGTCAGGGTAGGGAACCAATCCCACTGTAACAGGAATCGGCTCAGGGGACCAAGAAAATAAAATAACCAGATAACAACATGATAGGAAGGTAATCCAAGGGAACAGGATCTCGAAACGAAGAGAAAGGGGTCGATAGCATTTGTAAAAACCCAAGTAGTGGGGAGCAGCTTCTAGGAAGAACAGTCCAAGATACTGGCCAGAGGAGTCCACCGAAAAGGTGTCTAAAAGTTTGGAGAGTTCCCTGTATAAGTGAAAGTCGTAGAGGACCTGTAGCAGACAGAGTGTCCTCCCAAAGAGAAACAAGACAAAGGGGTGGAAGATGGATCTTAAACAAGACTCAACTAACACCTACAAGGAAGTATGTGACAACCCTGCGCTGTCAATGAAACTGCCAAAGGTTCGCCTGTCTTTCTTCCAAAGTAAAAAGGTCTATTAACTCTTATACAGGAAGAGAAAGCCATCAATAAGGGGATAGTGATCACAGAGAAAGAGGGAACCACTCACGCAGGTAGGAAGATGACTTAATAGCTTGTAGGATGTCAAAGAGACTGTGTGAGGAGGCAGTTGCCATGGAACCTGCATTTTCAGAGAACCACGAGCTTTTTCTCAATACCTCTCTTAATCAATGAGTAAATACAATAATTAAATACACTGTTGGAATTAGGTAAATGGTAGGTGGTCCAACACAAAGTCTATCGTTAGAGTGCACTATGGAAATTACTTTTAAAAACATGTAATAACGGTTAAAATGAATCTGGTGATATTAAATGCTTAAAATATATTTGAGGAGGAGAAATTGGGAGATCTTTTGGGTTTTATTAATGAATCTCCAACCAAATTTTTATATAGGTTTTTATTTGAATTTCCAACTAAATTTTAATTTTTATATAAGTTTTTATTTGAATTTCCAACTAAATTTTATGTTAATGGTTGTACAACACCAATAAATTGGTTGACCAGAACTCAACCAATAATCTTTTTATAGCCTTTATCATAAGAAGGTTGACTCAAGTAGTTAGATTCAGTAACACACCTGAACCAACAAATATCATGTTGGCTATTTTAAAGGTTAACTTTCGCTTCCTCGGGGTTGATAAGGATGGGTTGATTTTGTGTTTTAATTATCATGTTGGTTGGATATTGTTTTCAAAGGATGGGTTGATTTTGTGTTTTAATTATCATGTTGGTTGGATATTGTTTTCAAAGGATGGGTTGATTTTTTTGTTTTAAATATCATGTTGGTTGGATATTGTTTTGAAATGATGAGTTGATTTTATGTTTAAATTATCATGGTGATGGGATATTATTTTAAAAATATTTGCGTGTAAAGAGAGTGGCGATCAAATTCTCATTTGATTTCATTTTTTAACTTTAGCAAGGTTTATAAGTTATTTATTTGGACATAAAGGTGATGATATGATATAATGTTAAGTTAATTTTATCTAATATTTTGATTTAAAGGTGATAATATATATATATATATATTTTATTTTTTTATCTAATATTTTGACCATAAAGGTAATAAGATACAATGTTCCCTTAATTTTATTATTTAAAAAAAGGTTGTTATTGGTACGAGTTTATAAGTTATTTATTTGGACATAAAGGTGATGATATGATATAATGTTAAGTTAATTTTATCTAATATTTTGACATAAAGGTGATAAGATACATCGTTTTTTTTTTTTCCTAATATTTTGACATAAAGGTGATAAGATACAATGTTCCCTTAATTTTATTATATATATATATATAAAAGGTTGTTATTGGTATGAGTGGTTATTTGAGTTTGTTATTTTTTATAAATGATCTTGTTAAAAAGGTTGTTATTGGTATGAGTGGTCATTTGAGTTTGTTATTTTTTATAAATGATTTTGTATTTTATTAGTTTTGAAATAATTTTATAAGTTTTTAATTTTTAATATATATTTTTAGGTTTTTGGTGATTTTGGTAATTAATGATAAACTTACAAAGCTTAGAATAAGTTTTTTAGCAATATAGAGAGTATCCAAAACAAAGTTTGCATGTGTAAGTTACAATCCTTGGAAGTTGACATACTAATTAGGTTCTTTGGAGTCTTGGATCCCTTTCATCACCTTTTCTCCTAGGGCTAGGGTTTTTAAATTTTTGGGTTTTTGCCTCTTAAGGTTTTGGGCCTTATGTTAAAATGCAATTTCAACATCTTGTTATGGGCATTTTGTGAATGAGCATATTAGATATATCCTTCATAGAGGTAGTTACCATCGCTCTAGCCATTGTATTGTACAACATTTTTCACCTTTCTTTGAGTAAAGGAATCGGGTTTTCACTATATATTTGTGTTTCTTTTATGTGATATTGTTTTCTTTCATTTCATTTTCGACATAATCTGGATCAATTGTATCAAAGCAATATACTATCTATTATTTTTCCATCTATGTCCCCCACGAGGTTAGTGTACAAGAAGTTCGGTCTCAACAACTAAGTTTAGCTACAAACAACCATCCTTTGTGACACAAGTGACCTCACATGGAAAACAAAAAGAAAGACATTGGAGAAGGAGATCATATCAAGTTGTTTCTCTAGGAATCCCTTGAGCAATATATGAGTGAGATGAGGGGATCATTTCACCCAAATCATTTGGTGGCCCTTAACAATGATGGAGGCATCTACGTCTAGTAGTACTTTACGAGGAAACAACACCCTTCAAGGTATAAGTTAATTTTGATATCCCTCTATTCAAAGTAAAAATAGATGCAAGAACTTTAGAGAGATGGTCAAACTAGTTAGTGATCCAAGAGGATCTCCACACAAGGATTCATTACTTTGCAAACCATGGAGAAGATCATTAAAATGATGATTGATGATAGTTGACAAAGTTTAAAAGGAATGTTTAATGCTTCATATTGTAAAAATGATTAATATTTTTTTAGCGTAATGTGTTCATGTATTTTTCATTTAATTTGTAAAAATAAAATTAAAACTAAGCGTGAGAATCCACCTCACAAATTAGTTTCCTAGTTTTAAGGGGAAATCAGTTTTGTGTGAGAATCCACCTCACAAATTAGTTTCCTAATTTTAAGAGGAAGTTGGGAGTCTCATGAGTTGGTTTGGGATTCTTCCTCATTTTATCAGAAGTGGTTTCCTAGTCTCAAGGGGAAGTTAAGTTTGGTTGAGATGTTTTCTCACTTTTGTCCTTGAGTTGTTATTAGATCCTAAATTCATGGATCTCGTCTCCTTGAATTATGGATCGAGGGAAACTATATAAATTCCTTATGTAATCATTGTTAAATTATGAGCTTGATTTCTTATGCGGATTAATTCTTTTATTTTCTTCAACACTTTGATTTCAGCTTAATACACTTCAATAATACCAAATCATAACCGAATAGCAATAACTATGTAGATAAGTAAGCATGCACATCAACAACACATATACCCTGGGGAAACCCTGTACAGGGAGAAAAACCCTAGCAAACGATATTCCTTTATTGCATTAATAATGTATGATCACTTACAAATATCCACCATGAATGTTCTGCTCTTAAAGAGCTTGCCAAGATGACTCTGACCTCACAAAGACCTAAGAGACCTTGCTGAAATACACCTCTGATATGCTGCCTCTATTGTTGATATACAACACTGATATGTTGCTGATATACGCCTATGATATGCAACCTCTATTGCTGATATACAACGCTGATATGCTTCTTTGGTATGTTGCCTCTTTATCACTGATATGTGCCTCTATTGCTTCACCCTTAACCTGCATATAAAAACTGTGTTGAAGAGAGGGGTCGACCTCTACTTATATAGGTTGAAGAGGAGAAGAGGAGAGGCTCGAAATAGTAACTTGTTTGCATGCTTCAATCATAACTCAACTTCATACTTTAGTTCGAACTTAGAACTAGACTTTGAGACTGGTATACTCTAGTTCGAAATTAGAACTAGACTTGAGACTTCAGTTACAACTCAGCATTACACTTTAGTTCGAAAATAGAACTAGACTTGAGACTGGTATACTTTAGTTAGAAAATAGAACTAGACTTGAGACTTCAGTCACAACTCAACATTACACTTTAGTTCGAAAATAGAACTGGACTTAAGACACTCAACATTACACTTTAGTTTGAAAATAGAACTAGACTTAAGACTTCAGTTAGAACTCGACATTACACTTTAGTTCTAAAATAGAACTAGACTTAAGACTTCAGTTACAACTCAACATTACACTTTAGTTCTAAAAATAGAACTAGACTTAAGACTTTAGTTGCAACTCAACATTACACTTTAGTTAAAAAATAGAACTAGACTTAAGACTTTTGTTATAACTCAGCATTACACTTTAGTTCTAAAATAGAACTAGACTTGATACCTCAGTTACAACTCGACTCTTTACAAGGCAATTCGAAATTCTCTTCATGGTGGATAATGTTACAAGTGCCA
>SNQJ01S0018077.1:253884-266799 GCA_010110895.2 Picea sitchensis | reverse complement strand
CCCCTGAATTTTGCATTAGACTCACATAGCATCTTGTTCATCCTGAATTTTGGTTTGACTCATAGAGGTTGTACATTCCCCTTGGCTTTTGTCAATACCTCACAAGACTGGTTGATTCTCCAAATCTCCCTGGCTAGCCTCAATGTGGCCCATATGGCCTCTCATTGGAGAATGACTGTCGATGCTGCCAAATTTAACAATCATTGTGGAGGAGGCCCCTTTGAGAGAGCTTTGCATTGTCAGTGTTGTAGTCCTTTTGGTGTATGAATAAATGTCACTTATGTGAGAGCCTTAAGTTCTCTTTATATAAGAGAAGGTTGCTCTAGGTTTCATCCATGTATGGAGCATGTGCCACATTTTGTGAGAAAATTCCAGCCCTTGCTAAAGGAAGGACAATAAAGTGATTCATATTCCAAGCGGATCCGGAGACGTAGCCAGAAGGTTCTGGTGAACTCTGTTAACACATGGGTGTCAAATTATATGTGTTATTTTTTATTGCATTCTCGCTTGATAGAGTAGAGATTTAATTACACATATGTAAATCATGATGATAATTTGATCATTTTAATATGTCATGCTTAGAAATTATTTGCTCATGTTCACATGCAATTAATCGTCAGTAAAAGGTCCTCATCGTAGAAGTTTTGTAGAGAAAGATCTCACAGAAATCCTGGATCAATTAGAGAGTTATTTGTGTGTTCGTCATTTTTCCAATAGTGAGAACATTACCTCGCATTCCTAAAGTCTCTTACCCATATCAAACACTAGTGGGATTCTCATTGCAAGCAACATTCTATAGATGGTTTTGGAATGAGACAATACCCACTTAGGGGTATTTTGGTGATGTCCTCAAGGAAGAGTATTACCCTATTGGAAACTACGATGACCAATGCACAAGATGGACAACTTTGTGTCACTGTAAAGACCAAGGTGTGTTGGAAAACACATATGCCTTCCTTACTTTGCATGCAAAGCTAGTTATCAAGGACTCTGAGAGGGACATGGTTCTCAAATACTATAGCGCCCTACACAGATACATCCAAACAAAAGTGTAGTTTTTGGTCATCTATTCGTTAGGATCCCTTTTTGTTATGGTGTTAAGATCGAGGAAAAAAATTGCAGAAGGGTAAAAAAGAGTTTGGGCCTATAAAACAACCTTGACAAAAAAAGGGTAAAGGTGTACCCAACTCTCAAAACAAAGGACAAAGAAAAGACAATCAACCTTTTGACAACTAGTCAAAGTTACATGCAAGGAAGAAGAATGAGAAATCAAAAGAGGACATATACTAATGGTGTCATGCCCATAAATATCATGGCATAATAATGGTGAGTTTAGTGTCTAATAGCCATTATTGGTTAAGATGAAAACCTTGGACTTTGATTTAGTCTCAATTATTCACTGTGGACAACAAAACATGGATCATTGATGTGGAGGCAAATTTTACTATTATTGTCGTGAAGGTGCCAATAGAGGCACCATAAGAGCTTGAGGAAGATGTGCACCTATTCCATTTACAAATATGTGTGAAGGAAAACCATGTAGACACCATTCATTTCATTATTGATATCAATAACTAGAAGAACTTAATCACAATAGAGGTTATTGCGAAGATGAAATTTCCAACAACATTGCACCCTGTTAGGATCCGATCCTAACCCCTCTACATGGGTCACTAGTTAGTAGGATATATTTTATATGTAATAAAGGCCGACATTAGTTAATAAGGCCTAGTAAATAAAGGAGAATAAGTCAATGTAAGAAGACCTAATAGAAGCTTTCGATTCTAGAAAGATCTTCCTCTAGAAGCTTCCTTAGAAGATATAATTAATATAAATAAGAGTAGGAGGCATTGGATATTTTTGTCTTGGATATTATTGTAATAAATCTCTGCTCTGTTGGAGGTTTCCCCATCGGAGAGGCAAGTGAACATTGCTATCATTAATAAAGGTGCTCTTTCTGGTGTTATTATGGTATTATTCTGATATTGTTCTAGATATATCATTGTTGTTTTGATATCGCTTGCTCAATATTATTGTTCTGCATATTATATTATATCTAGAATATTGCAAGTGGTATCAGAGCTCTTTCTAGGGCACGACTTGCGGGGTGAATTATTTTTAGGGTAGAGACGTATTCTGACAACTTTAAGCTACATAGATATGTCGTTATGTTCATAAACCCGCAGTCGGGGAGTCATACACGCAGGAAATATAAGTGGTACTTAAGCGCACATCTGTTGGCCACCCTTGTAACCCCTGTTTGTACCCCTTTGAGTGGGAGCGCATTAGACATCACCTATATATGAATCGACCTAGGAATCCTAAAGCCCTCCGTAGATAAACCGATCGGTTGCCTGAATGTTATAGTGTCACCGAGAACAACACTCGGGAAGATACTCTCTTGTACCTGGGTAGTCGGGTAGTACGGCTAAGGGTACGGTTTAGCCTCCCTAGTTGGTGCCCCGAGATATCGGGCCAAGTACTATTGTTGGACCCTGCACATATATCAGAGATCTATAACATATGGCAAACCCTTATCTGTAGAATCCTTGAATACCCTAACCCTTGGGGCAGAAAAATCAACAAAACCGACAATATCTATTGCTGTGCAAATGTGTCTCCTGCATTCTGGTTGCAAAATTCCTACACATTTCTTCTTGTTAAGAATTTGGCTATTGCGTCACTGCAGTATTATTCAACGCGAAGTATAACTCCGCAGGAGTAAAAAAAAAGTCTGGGGCCTGTCAACACCCTTATTTGTAACCTAGTCCATTGCATTCCTCTCTTCATTCTGATCGCAATGGTACCCTCCACTTTTAAGCCTTTTTTTCTCCACGGTCCCACCCCTTTCCGAGACACCCTTAATTGACGCCTATCCCCTTAAAATCCTCTCTTTGTCCTGATCACCCTGGTACATATCACTTTTTGTGGTCTCGATTTCTGTCTCGACACCTCATAAGCCGCTACCATGCCAACCACCCGAGATCAGACCCACAAAGGCAATGATACCTGACTATCCAACGTAGAATTGCGAATGGACTCCATCCAAAAAATCATACAAGCCACAATCCTCGACTCCCTCCCTGTAGCAATCCAAGAAACCCTCCAGGATGCCATGCCAGCATTCATGAAAGGAAATCATGTAGATACCAATGCAGAGGACCCTCAGCATTCCCATTATGAACATACTCATTCCTCCTGTTGTTCCAGAGTCTGTACTTAAGGCTTAGAAGTAAAATGTCTAGGCATCCGAAAGTGAGTAAAGGATAGAGAAGAGAGAAACGTCAACCTTCGGCAAGGGAAACTAGGGAAGATTTCTGCATTGGCATTGTCTATCTTCCAACTATTCTTGGATGTTTATATCCTGTTCAATCGCTGCCCATGAACATTCGAGTTCAACCCGGGTAGTGGCTGTTTTAAGAATGGTATCGAAAAGGTTTAAGGCAATGTGCGTTTGATTTGATAATCCGGGTTCGATATTGGGATGTGTTGGTATAGGGACAGTCATGGAGGAACATTAAAATAAGGAAAACTCAGGGGAAGTTTGAGTGCTGTCTCAATTCGGTCGTACGAAAGAGAGTTTACGGTTTCAGGAATAAAAGGAATGCAAATCAAAGGCTCTTTCCCGTAACTTGGTTATATTGTAATAAAATGTATGAGGTGGGAGAAAACATGTAGCTGTCTATCGAGTAAGGCTCCTATCAAGGGAGAATCTCACGTATAAACAGAAGAAGAAAAATGTGAAGAAATAACCCGATGAAGCATAAAATATATATAGAATTCTGAAAGTGTTGACTAGTCTTATAACTGCTGATAGCTGTCACAGAGGAAAAACAGTAAACAATATAGAATACCAAAATTCATTCACTATAGTAGAGGTTGCACTAAATTATAGTGAAGCATTCATCAGATACGAATATGAAATGAAACGAAATATGAGATACAAGAAAACAAACTCATAACATAGTCATGACGGAATTGAGAATCTTCGGATTTGCTTTATATTAACTCTCAAAATGTAAAACCTCTGTTACAATCGACACAAAAAGGTCCAACCTCTTTTCTTTCTTTCTATGGTGTATTTATACAGTTTTACAATAAGATGGAATCTCAATCGTTGCAAAATTTTTAGTTATGATAGGGAGGAGAGCAATCGCTCCATTTCTTCTTCTCTATCTTTACTTGGTGCCAGAAGCTTGTCCTCGTGCGTGCTCGGTACAGGTGACACATCTTTCAACCAACCGAGATATCAGCCTTGACGGTTCTGCTTGACAATTGGCTTCAAAAGAGTAACAATCTCGGGCTAATTGCGACAGCCTGTCTTCCATCTGTCTGTCTATGATGTCGATAGCGCATAATTGCGCACTTGGTTTAATCATACATTTGTCTATTTTGACTATTTCTGCCATAGTTACTTGGGAGATTTTGGCTGAATCTCTTTCCTCTTTTTCATTTAAATCAAGTGAGATTTTTGCCATATTCATCTGAATCAATGCCTTAGCATTACCTCCGCTATCAATGTCTAGCAGATTACCATCTATAGAGCTAAAAGCCTCTTCTAAGGATTTCGTTACCCTCTTGGCTTGTAGCTTACCTTCTGAGATGATGTGTTCCCATTCTTTTAATAGAATGTTTCCTCTGGTTTGCTCCGAAATGGTAAACCTGGGAGTACTTCCCGAATCCCTGTTGTTTGTGGCTATCACAGCCTCTTGAAAGGTGACCCTTGCTGCTCCAGCTTCTCTTTCTCTAGCAGATAAATTCTCCAAAACTTGATTAACCAACAAACAGTTGTCCCGAATCACCTCTACCTTGGCGAGTAAATTTTGTTGGGCCACAGAGACTCTACTCCGAATCTCCATCGCCTGGGACTGGAACATCCCGATATTTATCACTTTACTTTCGGCGATTTCCACTCTAGCCTGTAGCTGTTCGATCAAATATTTTTGCTGGCCCGCTTGCATCTGACCATTCCGAACCACCAACTGTGCTTCTTCGAGCTTAGTCTTGAGCAGCTCTATCTCACTTTTATCGACCAACCTTGCTTGCTCTATTCCTACACTCGCCTGGTCTTTGGCAGCCTCCACTGTTGTGGCTAGTCTAGCTTCTAGGGTCTTGATGAGGCGATTTTTTTGTTTCAGTTGGTTTTTCAAAACCCCGACTGAAAATTGGTTCTCTATGGCATATGCCCCTAATGTCCCAGCTATTTCCGTTGCGAACTGTTCGTTCTTCTTGTCCTTCCCATCAGTCATAACTTTGTATTTCTTGACTGTCGATTCCCCTTCCCGATAGAATTCTCTCTTTACCACTGCCTTTCTCTTCTTATCGAAGAAGAACTCATTCGGAGGGAGCTCTTCCACCCTTATAGGCCTCAATTCTTCGTTTAAGATCCACCTTGCGTCAATATTTCCCTGAGTTGACTGCAAGGGAGTAACTGATGTGATAGGATCTCCGATTTGCTTCTCTGATTGTCCCAGAGTAGTAACTGGAGTCTGCTCCTTTGGCGGGTTGCGAGTCTTTATCTCTGCTTTCAGACTCTTAGTTTTCTCTCCCCCGTCCTGGTGTTTTTCTTGACCAGGAGTCGCATCCTTGGAGCCTTCGACATCTTTTTGTTTCACCTCCGCTGTACTCGGACTCTCAGCCCGCAATACTATGGGAAGACAACTGCGTCTATGTTCTTGGAATTTCAAAACATCGGCCCTCTCTTCAGGTGCCAATGTTTGGATCCGAGCTAAAATCTCGGCATAGGATTTTGCACCTTGGAAAATGTCATCCGAGGGTGAATTTTCGTGCTCAAATCTCTTGAGTCCACAACTGGCCAAATGATTACTCACGACCCTTTGTGGATCGTTCTTCTTGAATTCAATAAGGACCAATTTTAGGTCTTCCAAGGCTACTGCCTCAGCTTTAGCATGCCCGAAATCTAATAAAGAATATGAATTTAAATGGACAGGAAAAGGTGGCCATACCTTCTTTGAGTATCCCTTAAGCTCCTTGCTTATGCCACCGATTATTGTTTGTCTAGCAACTTCGTGACAAGCCAGCTTGTCGGGGATAAATAATGGCAATGCATGCGGGGGAACAGAAGCCCCAAAAACTCTTAGATATGAGAATTCGACTTGTACATACCGGTTAGCTATACTGCTCAAATTCGTCACTATACTGTCCAAGATCCTGGGCGGCAGGTGACCGAAAATAGTGACATGCAGAGGTACCATCACCCAGTTGAAGATTTCATATACGAAATCTGTCGCTTTGTTTTCCCATAATTTCGAATGATAGACGTGGATGGGCTCGACCTCTGCTGGAGTCCAACTCCAACTCATTAAGGGAAATGGTGTTAGAAAGCATACGACTTCCATAATGTATGCAGACATAAAAAATGAAGAAATCTTTCCACTCTCTTTCTGCGCCTGATACTCTGTAATCCGACTGGTCAAGCTATCAGACAACATTTTCGCCCAGTCGAAGGAACAGCCTTCGGCGACTCGATATATTAGAGGCACCCATTGAAGAAATAAATGTGAGGTGTCCTCTCTCCCGTATAATATGCATGTCATCATAGCTACACACTTGAACTGTGGTTCCAAGGAGGCTATTGAATATATACCATGACTGTCTTCCCTGAACTTCGCAGGGTGCGAAACCCAATCTCTTATTAAGCTAGACATAGTCTTGTCATACTGTACACATTCCTTTTGTTTGAACTCTTCCAAGAATTCGACGTCATATGTAAGGTCGGACACTGTGGGCAACTTGTACATAGCTTGCAGATGTTCAGGTCTGAAAGTCCTGATGGTGACCTTCTGCTCATTCATGATGGTTCTGGTTGGTATGTCCACATGGTTTAATGCCCACTACTTTATGCATTCCCGATTGAATGACGATCTTATATTTGGTGGTTATGTCATCTTTTTCATTATCGTTGGAATCATCGGAATAATCCACTAATTCGGCCTGCAGAACATCGGAAACGAATGACCAGTTCGAGACAGAGTCGAAACTTCGAGGTGAAGTATCAGCGACATTATCTGAACCTTGTCCTGCGACCTCAATGCTAGCTTTAGATGCTTTTCGCGGGGCCATGACGGGAGATCCTGATCTAGCTCTTCCGCGATAAAAATATGTATACATACAGAAGTTAGCTTGCTAAGAAAGTGTGCTCTGCGTATTATAGAAATGAATTTGTTATAACGAATAACAACTCTATATATTCGAAAACGCGGTACTTTTTAGAACAGATCTGTCAAATCATGTTTAGAAATAAACTTAGCAATAAAAACCCGATCTTTATTTGTCGATTCGCCTTATTTCTAATTAATGCCATAAATTTTGGCAGTTCGAAATGTCAGTTGGCGTAAGGAAGGATTAAGTCTGCTTCGTAAACTGTGCAAGCATCAAAACACGTGAGATATTGATTTAGCTTAATTAATCCGATTTTACCAAAGTTAATTAACCTTTCGGTACTCGTTGTATCGAGAATTTTTGCTTTAACCCTTTGAACCTCTAACCCCCGAAATTGCGATGATTGATTTTGATTAATAAAAACATAATTGTGATTAGGCGCTTAATTAATTGCGTAATTATTTATATTCGCCATATCGCGACTCGGAGCTTCGAAGGTAAGTTTTCGGGAAGTTTGCATGCCGAGCTGCGAAACCGCGAGATCCCGATAATACATTTTAATTAAAAGGGAAGATAAACTTGGATTAAATGTTTAATTAATTATGTTCATATCCTTATCGTGACTTCGCGAGTCGGGGCTTAGACAGTGTAACTTTTTAAAGAGAAAACATCGAGTGGCGAATTGCCGACAAAACTTAACCATGGCTTAGCTTTTACCTTTAACCTTGACACGGGTTACTAAAATAAGGACTTCGTGGTTTTGGCTATCGGGGTTACGACAATAAACTTTTGGATTTAGTGATCGCCGAGGCACGAAAACCCGATGACGTTTAATCATGATTTAGGAAAATTTTACTCCCGTTACTGCCCTGGGTGAAATTTTAAAGCGATTTCGCCATTTCGTTGCTTAGGACTTGTGAACTACGTGATCTATAGCATCCAACATACGAAATCCCGAGGTAGAACAAAGGGGGAATTTTTTTACGAAAAGTAGAACTCGCCTCGAGAGTACAATAGTTACCGCTGCTTGCGTGATAAGACTTCAAAGATTTTGAAACGACAGATGGAAAATACGAAAACCATCTTTCGATTTCGAGCATTAAGACATGAAATTCGAGACGGGCTAGAAAAAACAAAGGCGGCTCCAACACCTCCCACTCCCCTTGTGGTTCTCCACACTCTCGGAATAAGGTGCCCAAAGTTGACATGCATAAATTTGATGGATCCAACCCCACAGGATGGGTCTCTCAAATGGAACAATTCTTCTCCCTCCATAATATTTGGGATGACGAGACCAAACTTCACGTAGGGGTTTCGTACCTGGATCAAGAAAGATGGTAGTGGTGGCAATGGCATAAGAAGTGTTATCCAAGAAATCCTACTTGGAACCTGTTCACTAAAGCAGTTTGTGTTCGTTTTGATAGGGAATCACAGTTTTTGGGTAGACTCACCATGCTACACCAAATTGGATCAGTCACAAATTTCATCACGACATTTGGACAGTTGGCTATTCGGACCGAGGGCTTATTTGATGCATTTTACCTTGAATGTTTTATCAGCAGCTTAAAGGAAGCCATTCAGGATTATGTCAGCATGCATCATCTTACTACATGGTCATAGGCATTTCAATTAGCACAGGGAGCAGAGACCATCCTTTATGCCCCACCCATGAGGGCTCCAGTTCTCAACCATCCTCGCCCCGGGTCTCACCCATCTCTGACACAAACATTGAAGGTCCAAAAAGTATCTCCAACTGAAATGGTGGAACGTTGAAAGCAAGGAATTTGTTACTATTATGATGAAAAGTATTCACTAGGGAATAAATGTTGCGAACACAAGTTCTTCTAGATTGATGCATCATCTTCATCTCCTTCTGATGACATCCCATCAGATGAGGCTCCTGACTTAGATGATGCTCCACCAAGTGATCACATCGAAGCTCCTGCTATAAATCTTGTGGAACCAGAGGAACCCATCATATCGCTTCATTCACTCTCAGGTATTTTGGCTCCACATACATTGAAACTCAAGGGCTACATCAAACATCGACCGATGGTGGTGTTGATTGATAGTGGTAGCACCCATAATTTTATTCATCGCAAGATTGTTGATGAGATCCATTACTTTGTCTGCCCTGTTTCTAATTTTCAGATCCTCGTCGCTAATGGTGGTACTATGAAGTGTGGGGATTGTTGTGAGAATGTCAAACTCTAAATGGGTGATTATACTATGAAAACCCACATGCTCTCTATTGACATTGGGGTTTATGATATTGTATTAGGTGTAGAGTGGATTCGCATTCTGGGGCCAATCACAATGGACTATCACGAATTATATATGAGCTTCACCCAAGATGCTCACTCCTATACCCTCCGTGGTCTCCAAGTGGGCTCTCCTGAAATTATGAGCTCTCACAGGATGGAAAAACTGTTGAAGAAAGGCCACCATGGTGTGATTTCTCAATTTAATGCCATCCATATCATTGAGCACGCCTCTCAGGTAGTTCCTCCCAGCCTGAAACTCATATTGGACAAGTACCCCAAGGTCTTTGAGATTCCCGCAACCTTACCTCCCTCCAGTGGTGAGCATGATCATAACATCCCTCTCCTTTTGGGCAGTCAACTTCCCAATGTCCGTCCCTACAGATATCCATTTTCTCAGAAAAATGAAATAGAAAAGATGGTACATGAATTACTGGAGGCAGGGGTAATTCGCCCCAGTACCAACCCATATTCTTCACCCGTGGTGATGGTTTTAAAGAAAGAAGGTACTTGGCGCATGTATCCTGATTTTCGTGCCTTGAATAAACTCACCATCAAAGATAAGTTTCCCATTCATGTCATTGATGATATGTTGGATGAATTCCAATGTGCTTGTGTCTTCACCAAATTAGACCTCCACTTAGGCTATCACCAGGTCTGCATGAAAGAGGCAGATATTCTGAAAACTGCTTTCAAAACTCATGAAGGACATTATGAATTCTTGGTCATGCCATTTGGCATTTGTAATGCCCCATCCACCTTCCAAAGTATCATGAATAAATTATTGAAACCTTACCTTCAAAATTTTGTCTTGTTTTTCTTTGATGACATCCTCATTTACAACCGTGCTTGGGATAGCCACCTTCTTCATGTGGGAAAAGTCCTTCGCTTGTTGCAGGAAAACCAATTATTTGTCAAAAAGACCAAATGTTCATTTGGATCCAGTGAAGTGGAATACTTGGGACACATTGTCAATCGCGAAGGGGTAAAAGTGGACCCAAAAAAGATACAAGATATGCAGGAATGGCTGCGACCCGAGACCTTAAAGCGTGTATGGGGTTTTCTTGGTCTCATAGGATAATACAAGATTTTTTTCCACCATTATGGAAAAATCGCTTAGCCATTGACCAAACTTCTTAAGAAGAATGCATTTCATTGGACACCTGCTCTTGAGCACGCCTTCATAAAATTAAAGAGCACCATGTGCACTACTCATGTCCTAACAATGCCTGACTTCAACAAAACCTTTGTGGTGGAATCAGATGCTTCTAGCACTGGTATAGGCTCAGTGCTCACACAAGATGGTAGAGATTTGGCCTTTATTATCCAAGCGTCGAGTGGTCACAATTTGGGCAGATCTAAGCATGAAAAAGAAATGATAGCCATTCTCCATGCAGTGCACACTAGGAGGCCATATCTCTCGGGATGTCGTTTTTAGATAAAAATAGATCACCATAGTTTGAAATATTTTTTGGAGCAATTCCTATCCTCCCCAAAAGAGAATAAGTGGCTGACCAGAATGTTGGGTTATGATTACGAAATTATATACATAAAGGGAAAAGATAATATAGTAGTTGAATCATTATCATGCCAACATGAGGAAGACGACTCCCTCTTTGCCTTATCCTTACCGGTCCCTAATTGGATTGAAGCAGTATGCCAAGAGTGGCTAACACACTCGACTCTCTCCAAGTTAATTCAACAACTTCATAAGGACCCTAATCCTCCCATCAACTACACTTAGCAGGACAATATTCTCAAATATAAGGATCACCTGGTTCTCTCACCCTCTTCATTACTCAAGCCGCGACTCTTAAATGAGTTACACTCATCAACTATTGTGGGTCACTCAGTCTTGTAAAAGACATATGCTCGTGCTCATCGTTCTTTCTTTTGGGCAGGCATGAAGAAAGATAGCCTTCACTTTGTCACATAATGTGAGGTGTGCCAACGTAATAAAGGTGAAACTATTAAGTCTCCGGGCGCCCTACAACCCCTCCCCATTCTAGCTTCTATATGGATAGATATCTCCATGGATTTTATGGTCGGCCTTCCTAAAGATGGGAACAAGTCCGTCATCATGGTGTTGGTTGATTGCCTCTCTAAGTATGCTCATTTTTGTGTCTTACCCCACCCTTTCACACCAACACTAGTAGCACACATTTTTCTTGATCAGATTTCCAAGTTACATGGCATGCCCAACCCTATTGTATCTAATTGTGACCCCATTTTCACAAACACATTTTGGACAGAGCTGTTTAAATTGTAGGGCACCCAATTGAACACGAGAACAAATTATCTTCCCCAGTCTGATGGCCAAATGGAAGTGGTCAACAAATGTTTGGAAACCTACTTGTGATGTTTTGATTTGTACAAACAACACCAGTGGGTACAATGGCTCCCCTTGGAAGAGTGGTGGTACAATACTTCCTATCATACGGCTACTAAAATGACCCCATATGAAGCACTGTATGGCCAACGCCCACCTACATTCACTATCTATATTCCAGGCACATCAAAGGTCCAATCCACTGATACAATGTTGTAAGGTCGCACAACCACCCTCTGGGCTCTGAAGGATAACCTCCACATGGATCAAAATCGCATGGAGCAATAGGCAGACCAACATCGTCCAGAAAGGGTTTTTTAGGAAGGCAATCAAGTGTTTCTTAGGGTCCAACCTTACAATCAAACATCTCTCAAAGCCCAGGGATGTCACAAGTTGGCACCCAAATTTTATGGTCCCTACTAGATCATCAAGCGTATTAGTTCAATGGACTACAAATTATCCCTTCCAACTACTTCCAAAATCCATTTGGTGTTCCATGTTTCCTGTTTGAAGAGAGTAGTGGGACAAAATTGCAGGGTCCAAACCATCCTTCTGAAATTAGATGAAGAAGGCTCCTTTTGGCTCCACCCAGACGCAATCCTCAATTACCGTGAACATCAGCTGCATGGCAGAACTATAAAAGAAGTGTTGATCCAGTGGAAGGACACATCACCAGAGGATGCGACTTGGGAACCAATGGCTATACTACAACATTTTACGCACCTGCATCCTCGAGGACAATATTGTTTTTGAAGGGGGAGGGCATGTTAGGATCCGATCCTAACCCCTCTCCATGGGTTACTAGTTAATAGAATATGTTTTGTATGTAATAAAGGCTGACATTAGTTAATAAGGCCTATGATCCGGATTTATGTAGGAACACAATGAAATACAGAAATACACATAAACGCAAAGGTGCAGCGGAAATAAGACTTCATTTCATTAATAACAAATGACTGAAATATGCTTACAGACAGAATGGAAATAAACTAGCTAGGGCACTGGTAGCTTATCTCTGAGAAGAGATGTGGCTGCTACTCACATCCATGAGAAGATGGTTACAATGAGGCTCTGGAGGCCTTTTTACAATAATCGAGAATGCCAAAAGTCCTAGACATCCAAAAACCTAACCCTAGGAGATGAAGCGCCAAAAGTCATGTGGGCCCTGTTTGGGTAAGTCGGTGCATCAACTTCCCGGGATCG
>SNQJ01S0018077.1:237473-249320 GCA_010110895.2 Picea sitchensis | reverse complement strand
GAATGTACAGACTCGGAGTGAGACTGATCTCAAAGAGAGTCAGTTGGCTCAAGGGAGAGCCAGTCATTCAGAGGGAGTTCCCCCTCAGATCCAAGTGGTAGAGAGACATCTCCCAGGACTGACAGACATGTGTCATGAGTTGAGGAGGCCAGACAAAAGCTTCAAAAGCAAGAGGCTTCTAGGAGATGTGATCTTGCTACAGTGATAGAGGAGGCAGTCGGTCAGGAGGACTAGGTAAGGATTTTGTCTTCAACTTGGAATCAGTTACGATTTCCGGGATAAGCTAGAAGCAAGCTTCTATAGCACTCAGTAAAACAAAGACGAAGTATGTCACAACCAGTATCGCAAGTCGTGAAGTGGTGTGGCTTCAGAAGCTTCCTGCAAGACTTCATCCAAGACATGGTATAGAAGGGAGCAATGAAGTTCCGGTACTTATCCACAGATGAGCAGATTGCAGATATCCTTCCAGAGTGGCCATGTTGATTTGGCTGAGGAGGATGATACACAAGATTAGCCATATTGATTTGGCTAGTGATGAGCGTTAATGTTTCAGCATCAGGCAGACACTCTCCCAGATTGGTCATGCACGGGGCTATGCTAGTGCTGATATGACCAAGGGAGAATGATTCATTCACTCATGGGGCTCTGCTAGTGGTGAATGGCCCAGCTATGTTGATAACATCGGGCAGACGTTCCCCTAGATTGGTCATGCACAGGGCTATGCTAGTGTTGATACGACCAAGGGGAGAATGACTCATTCACTCACGGGACTTTGCTAGTGGTGAATGGCCCAGGTACATTAATGTTCTCCAGGTTCGGGCAAACATTCTTTCTAGATTGGTCATGCACGGGGCTATGCTAGTGTTGATATGACCAAAGGAGAATGATTCACTCATCCACGGGGCTTTGTTAGTGATGAGTGGCCCGGATAAGCATAAGGCAGACATTATCCCGAATTGGTCATGCACGAGGCTATGCTAGTGCTAATATGACCAAGGGTAATGATTCATTCACTCACGGGGCTCTGCTAGTGGCGAATGGCCTAGGTGTAGTCCTTCGCCTATCAAGGAGTGGATGGACTCAAGATGTTATTACATGCATATTTCGGGATGGAATGCATGTGCGGAGACGACACGTCAACATGGCTCATGAAGACAACCTTTCTATGACAGAAGAAATCCAAGTATGGAGAATGCCTCCCTCGTTGAGAGGGAGTGTTGGAGATTTGCAATTTCGAGCAGTCATTCTCCACAAGAAAGTATAAGAAGACCCATCTACACTATTACAGAAGCCCCAAGAAGAAGTTCAAGACCCAGGAAGAGAAGTCGACCCCACGGGAAAAATAATAATAAAATTGAAGACCCAGAAATAGGAAGTCGGCCCCAGACTGGTGCCTAGATCAGTAAAAATACAGGACTAGCTCATTTCATTTTGACATGGAGACAACTCCTTTTGCAGTGCACACAAGGCAGTTGCAGTTGTAGTTTTGGAAGTTTCGCTATTTTTTGGGTTACCGGTTATCTTGGAGAGTGTGCCACACTTGGTGAAGCTCTTGCTTGGTTATTCTTGGTCATATTATTGAGGACTTGGTTATTGGTGATGCTAGCCTTGGGGAGGATCTTCTCTGTATGGTATTTTGGCTATTCATGGTGATGTATTGGTAATATCTTGGACTGAATTCTTCTAGAGAAAGGTTGTTGGGTTTTCTCCCAAGTTTGGGTTTCCCAGGATAAACTCTTGTGTTCTTGTGTCTACTCTGCATGGTTAATATTTCTAGATCTTGTTATTTCCACTGTATTGTTATTGTTGAGATTTTCAATGTATAGTTATTCTATGATAACTGTTGAATGAAAGTGAATATTGTTATTAATCATAAGGCAATAGCTATCAAATAGAAAGCCATATACTGCTTGTCATCCTTACAACATTTTAATGCTTCTAATCTCATAACCATAGTTACCAGATTTGGCTCCTACTCATTGCGGCAGTTGACTCAACATACTCATCAATTTTGAAACAAAAAGCAATAAAATCACTTTAATGCAAGAAACATTACTAATGAGAATGGCGAGTATTGACTCGGGATACTTGAGAGCATGTTGAATATTGAATAGTTAATACTCAGTCAACTAGAATCAGGAGAGTATTGAGTCAAGTAATTATGCTACGGAAATACTTGGGAGTTGGGACTACTCAAGAGTTGTATTTGGGAGTATCACAACTCTGCACATAACCATTGATTATAGTGCAGGACACAGCCAATTACAAACAGAACTTGCTCTGAATCTCAGTTATTGGTTGTCCACTTTTAATAACATTCATGCAAGTTCAAAGTTAGTAGCTCCTATGTACACTACGATGACAGTGTAATGAATGGGAGCTAAAATGTCTTTCATGCTATTATATAGGSACCTACAGTTTCATGAAAATGGATGGATGAAACGAATCCATGTTGAAGGCACAGGTGGGAACATTGATAGCCAATTCTACAACAATGTGGGAGGCCAACTCTAAGGATTGTGTGCCCTCTACAACTTACTCCAAGCATCCCTTAGATTATCAACTGAGAAAAAGTTGGGTTTGAAAAATATAACCAAAGCCCACTGTCACTATGTATGGTAGCCTAGACTGAAAGCAGCAAGACAGGAAGCTGTATACTGCTTATCATCCTTGAAACATTTTAATGCTTCTAATCTCATAACCATAGTTACCAGATTTGGCTACTACACATTGAGGCAGTTAACTCAACATATTCGGTATCCTCAGCAATATTAAAACAAAAATGCAATAAAATAGAGAGTATGTCGAATATTGACTAGTTAATACTCAGTCAATTATAATCGGGAGAGTATCGAGTCGAGCACTTGTCGTAGAGCAATAATTGGGACTACTCGAGAGTTGTATTTGGGAGTACCACAACTATGCACATAACCATTGATCATAGTGCAGGACACAACCAATTACAAAAAGGACTTGCTCTGAATCTCAGTTATCAGTCACCCACTTTTAATAACACTCATACAAGTTCAAAGTTCATACCTCCTATGTACACTACGATGACAATGTAATAAATGGGAACTAGAATGTTTTTCACACTATTATCTAGGCACCTACAGTTTTATAGAAATGGATGGATCAAACTAATCCATGTTGAAGGCACAGATGGGAACTTTGATAGCCAATTCTACAACAATGTGAGAGGCCAACTCTAAGGATTGTGTGCCCTCTACAACTTACTCCAAGAAGCCCTTAGATTATCAACTGAGAAAAAGTTGGGTTTGAAAAATGTAACCAAAGCCCACTATCACTATGTATGGGAGCCTAGACTGAAAGCAGCAAGATAGAAAGCTATATACTGCTTATCATCCTTAAAACATTTTAATGCTTCTAATCCCATAACCATAGTTACCAGATTTGGCTACTACACATTGAGGCAGTTGACTCAACATACTCAGAATGCTCAGCAATATTAAAACAAAATGCAATAAAATCATTTCAATGCAAGAAACATTACTAATGAGTATGGCGAGAATTGACTCGGGATACTCGAGAGACCTCGCCAATACTCGACAGCATGTCAAATATTGACTAGTTAATACTCAGTCAACTAGAATCGGGAGAGTATTGAGTCAAGTACTTGTCCTAGGGCAATACTTGAGACTACTTGAGAGTTGTATTTGGGAGTATCACAACTATGCACATAACCATTGATCATAGTGCAGGACACAACAAATTACAAACAGAACTTGCTTGAACAATATACACAATTACCAACCACAGTTATCTTTTCAGAAAAACAAATCAAACAATATATATGCAATGAATACTTTAAACACAACACCCTTTTGGGAGGATGCAGAGGGGAACAATGGACGAAAAACTAAATATATTGTTTGGACATATTCTGAATTCAAATTTGAAAGGAAACCAATATGTAGGGAACCATGCACAATTTTTTTTAAAAAGGTATCAAAACTTCCACAAGCATATCTAGATGAACTCTGATAATGGAATACTATACCCTTTTTCATCAAAAATTGAGTACCATATCATTTCGTGTGCCCATGTAATTCTTCACAAATATTTAAAATCACAAAACTCAACAAAACTAAAAACAATATGGCTTATAGAACCATTCACAGGTGTGTACCATGTACTCGATCAAGAACTTCTCCAGAAGTAAAACCAATTCCTATCGTTGTTGATTTGTATAATATTTAAATTGGAAAAGAAATGCACACCAACTTGGGACATCTTTCAACATGTCTTGACATATTTTCCATATGAAGATTTAAATTTGTCACAGCAAATAAATCTAAGTTTGTGACATGTGTACAGAAATCGTGTTCTCCATGCCAAGTCTTCAGGGAAAGCATGACCCTTTGTGATAAGTCTATCAACTCCAATATTGCAAACAAATACACTGATGCAAAACCATATGAAATATGATTGAAATTCTGGTTATAAATAGTCGAGATCCTTAGTTCTTGTATATCATTTATAGCCTGCATTACTAAATAAAATCATAATTTAGGAAAGCCATTGCATGTAAATATCTATGGCTTATTGATATTTGTATATATTGTTTTAAGTGTTCCTTGCCATGACCATGATATAAAAATCATTTTGATGTGGTCATCCAATTTATATAATAATTTTTCACGATTTCTTCATTCCACCCATCATGTTCTTGAACTGTTTTTATTTCTTCATTCTTTATTATATTGTACGGAACAAGCCAATAACTAGGTTTAAGTACTGAATAGCGTGTGCTGGCCTTCTATTTCCATGCACTAAAATAGGTTGTTTGCATCAATGTCACCATCACAACTACTCTCAGTGATTGTGGTCAATTCCTCTCAACCATGGAGATATCCAGGATATTCATTGAACAGCAAATTGAAAAAGCTCTGGAGCAACCTCCATTACCCGATCAGTTATCCTGGACTATGATAAGTTGCTCCTCCTTGGCATTTACTATGTAGAAGGGTCCACTGACTTCTACAAATGAAAAAAAAATGTTGTCGAAAGACCCTACCCTCTTAAACTGTGAAATCCTGGCAACGACTTCTTTGAACCCCTCCCTCACCTCCCAATCATCAACAGAAGGCACTTTTTAGGCCTCTCCATGTACCATTTAGGACTAAGTGAATAGAAAACGTGCAAAGTTGTGTGTCCATGCGTTCCTACCTCCTCTAAATGATGGGTCAAATATGTTCTGTAGAACTCTAGTGAAGGATTCCTCTAACGAATGGCAACTCTAACTCAACCCATCATGCTTTCAAAGATCTGATAAATTTCTCCAAGACTACGAGAATGTGTCAGTATAACAAAAACACTCTATAATGGGGGCAGTAAATGTCACCGAGTACCTGCAATGTGTGCACCCTTTATCACTCTTTGTTCACAAACTTCCCCCATGGGGTCTTAGACTCTGCCCACCTAAACAAATCAATGCAACCATGGACTACAATGCCACATGTACCTCAAACATTCTCTCCAATAAAAGAGAGCAGTGGGCATATCTGGTTTTGTGGGCTTGAGGAATTCCTTCCTCACGTGAGACCTGTAAATAGCTAAAGAGGTGTGCTGTTTGCAGATCAACATCTACACATCTGTAGCTGCCTCAACCAAATCTGATACCCGTGATATCCTACCAACATCCTTGAGTGCATTGTTCAATGCATGCACACAATATGGGGTCTAATAAATATGCATGCACATTCTTTGAACCAATCCCCCAACTGACCAACAAACCTATGTAGCAATTACGATACCTACACCACATTGGTGGGCCCAACTTCCTCTGTAGCATCCCAAAAATATCAAACTAGAAAGATGAATCATTCTTCTTTCCCAAACAATCTACTCTCAAAGAGAATGGACCCGCTGAAGATGTGACAATAATGTTGATGACTGGTCATTAAGAAATATCAACCCACCCATCAATACCAATAGAGTACCCTGCCCTCACCTAAGATGGTTTCCAAATGCAAGGGCATATGAAGTCCGTACACCTAAAACCTTCCTAAACATCTCCTTAAAAATGGAGAATGAGAAACATGGAAGAAAATGACCTTCGCATGAAAAACACTTGCGATCGCATCATCTACTTCTTCATGCAATTGAATGCTATACATTTCAAAAATTGTGCTTGGCCCTGCACTGACCTTCAGTTTAGAATAAGATCCTCAGTTCAATATATTTAAAAGTAATTATCATTGACCATCTGATGTTTTCATGACCTTGTTAAATATATCAAATTCTAATTACATTCCAATAAGAAATGGTATCTGTGCCAAGAACATTAAATAATTAAATTGCTGGGAGCCATCTTATCAGAGTCAATCCCCTGTCTTATTCCAGAATCACTAGTGAGTTGCATTTTAAGGGGACCAATTTCCTATAGTTAAAAAGTCTTCACAGCATGAGTCAAAGAACATTCATATTCTCAAACACTATATTTATGAATTATTGCCTTCCCCCTCATGAAGGAGTATTGAGATTCTCCAATTAAAGTAATCAAGAATGAAAATAAAGTCCACACAGACGAGAACATCAATTATGTCATGTGATGTTCAGCAAGGAAAAATTAAATTTAATAATTACCTGGAGTAAAGGAACTTCCTCAATGGGAAGCTCGGCTCCAAGATCACCTCGAGCAACCATAGCCTACACAAGATCAAAGCATAAGGGCATTTTATACAATATATAAATACAATCCAATAGGCATGTGCAGCTGTTGGGTAGAGAAAGTTGAAAGATCCAAACAAACATACATACACCTGACAGGAAGAACAGATGACCAATAGACTAGCAGCATATGGGAAATTACATGCTTCAAAAGGAGTACATTAACAAACTAATTAATAGACGGATACAGCTTTTTAGTTCATCCATATCTAGGAAGTAAATGCATAGAAATGAGATTAGTTTGACCCCTTTTAAATGGAAACAAGTCATGTGATATTTTGCTGCTGTTGTCTGAGTTTTTCATTTTCCCAAAAAATGCTTTCAATCATCATATAATTGGAACAACTACCGATTAGCTATTGGCAAATTTTACTCACACGGCACTTGGTGAAGTCTGCTTCCTTTGGAGGTCTACCATCACACAGGAACTTGGCATAGCCCTCGTGATCTAAATAAAGGACAAGGCAACCAAAAACAGGACCAGCATGCCTCGGATGGTCACCCATACAATTATTTGCCATCTTTTAGTTTCCATTTTCAAATGATAGAATCTATTGACATAACTATATCAATATTTACATTTTTGAATTCTGTATTTAGCAAATCTTTTAAGGATAAGTTGGGGAATAAAATTGCAATTACAGGGCCCCTGCCACAGGATACGCCAAGGTTATAGTTGATTGCCACATCAAACATACACTTCAATTGTATTTACTAAAAAAYGCAAAATCAACCTGATATAACAACTGACCTAAATACTTGCTCAAACAAAAATTCTTTCAATGTAAATAAATTGTTCAAACTTATCATTTCAAAAACCTGACTCCTCAACAATTTCTKACCCAGAACTGCTAAGGTTTGAATTTTCTCAACTTATAAGAAGGATGATGTAAGGCCTTCCAGGACACCCACCAAGCACGCATGGGCAGATTCGGCAATAGAACGGACGAAGAGCACAAGGAAGAAACGATCAGTTGGGCGAACAAAGACAATTGGGTGTGGGCGGGAGCACCTTGGAGCACGATGGTGACATGCAAGCCCAAGGGGGCACACACCCTTCTTCCCTTGCGACGTATGATGGAGACTTGGGTTGTGTTTGGGCAAGGGCGGGGAAACTTGGGAGCATGCCCAAGTAGTGGACCCATCTTCCCTTGGCAACATGGGCACACCAGAGAGGTTGGACAACCCCATCGGCACACACAGAGAGAGTCACGACGATTGACACAAGGATGAGCACGAGGCAAGGGGCGTGCATCCAAGGATGGGGCGCGTCAGTCCAACATACATGTCAGTTGATGGGCGCACGGGCTTGGATGGGTGCATTGGGTCCATAGAGGGCCACGACAAGTTGGTTGAGTGTGGGTTCGCCAAGGGACATGACACACCCAAGAGGCATGACGTTTCGCACAAGTGACTCTTGGAGTCCATATACGAGCAAGGGCGCACAACCAAAGGATATCATGGGAAGTGAAGACAAGACACATGGAACTCTGAGGTTGGGCGTACATGTGGGGTGCACCTCAGGCTAAGGCGAGGAATGACAAGGGGAAGTCTTAGTGTGGCAGAACAGCAGGTCTAGACAATTATGATGTATAAGGCAGAGTCGTGAGACTCTGCCCATCTATGTAACTGGGACATCCTCCTCATGTTGTCGTGACAAAGCATTAGCCACTATATTGTCTTTGCCTTTTTTATATATGATTTCATAGTCATAACCCAACATTTTAGTTAGCCACTTGTTTTGTTCAGGGGAGGATAACCTCTTCTCCAAAAAATACTTCAGACTATGGTGATCTGTTTTGATCTGAAAATGACGTCCCAAAAGGAAGGGCCTCCATGTGTGCATTGCATGTAGAATGGCCAACATTTCTTTTTCATAAGTGGATCTACCTAGGTTGCGGCCACTCAACGCTTGGCTAGTAAAGACTAGAGGTCGACCCTCTTGGGTGAGGACTGCGCCTATACCAGTGCCCGAAGCATCCCCTTCCACCACAAAGGTTTTGTTGAAGTCAGGCACTGCTAAGACAGAAGTAGTGCACATGGCTCTCTTTAACTCAATGAAGGCTTGTTCTGCCTCAGTTGTCCAATGAAATGCATTCTTCTTGAGAAGGTCGTTCAAGGGCTTAGCAATTTTGCCATAATGGTAA
Source organism: Picea sitchensis (assembly GCA_010110895.2). Taxonomy (NCBI): domain Eukaryota; kingdom Viridiplantae; phylum Streptophyta; class Pinopsida; order Pinales; family Pinaceae; genus Picea; species Picea sitchensis. Next base: position 240,480 of record SNQJ01S0018077.1, on the reverse strand, counting down.
ACAAATTTTCGGTAATAGCCTGTGAGACCAAAAAAACCTCGTAGGCGCTTTAAGGTCATGGGTCGCGGCCACTCACGCATAGCTTGTATCTTTTTGGGGTCCACTTTTATGTCGTCGCAACTCAAAATGTGTCCCAAGTTCTTCACTTCACGGGCTCCAAAGGAACATTTGGTCTTTTTTACAAACAATTGGTTGTCCTGTAGCAAGTGAAGAACTTTGTCCACGTGAAGAAGGTGGTTATCCCAGGTGCGGCTGTAAATGAGGATGTCATCAAAGAAAACTAGGACAAACTGTCGAAGGTAAGCTTTCAATAGTTTATAACTTTATTCATAAGACTTTGGAAGGTGGATGGAGCATTGCATAGGCCAAAAGGCATGACCAAGAATTCATAATGTCCTTCATGAGTTTTAAAAGAAGTCTTCGGAATATCGACCTTCTTCATCCTAATCTGGTGATAGTCGGAGTGAAGGTCCAATTTGGTGAAGGCACAAGCCCCTTGGAGTTCATCCAACAGATCATCAATGACCAGAATGGAAAACTTATCTTTGATAGTCCATTTATTTAGGGCCCAAAAATCAAGACACATGCGCCAAGTACCTTCTTTCTTCAAGACCATCACTACTGGTGAAGAATATGGGCTTGTACTATGGCGAATCACACCTGCCTTGAGTAATTCTTGTACCATCTTTTCGATTTCATTTTTTTGAGCAAATGGATATCTGTAAGGTCTTGAATTGGGGGGTTGATTGCCCAGAAGGAGAGGTATGCTATGATCATGCTCACCTCTGGATGGAGGTAAGGTAGTGGGTACCTCAAAGACCTTTGGGTACTTGTCCAAAAAAAGTTGCAAGCTAGGAGGAACTACCTGTGAGGCCTATTCAATGACCTGGATGGCATTAAATTGAGCAATCACACCATGGTAACCTTTCTTCAACAATTTTTCCATCCTATGAGAACTAATGATTTCAGGAGAGCCCGCTTGGAAACCTCGAAGGGTATAGGAGTGAGACTCTTGGTGAAAGCTCATATATAATTCTTGATAATCCATTGTGATTGGTCCCAAAGTGCGAAGCCATTCCACACCCAATACAATATCACAACCACCCATAGCAATAGAGAATATGTGGGTTTTCAAATGATAATCACCCATTTGGAGTTTGACATTTTCACAGCAGCCCCCACACTTCATAGTACCCCCATTAGCAATGAGAATATGGAAACTAGAAACAGGGTGGACAAAGCAATGGAGCTCATCAGCAAGCCTTCGATGAATAAAATTATGGGTGCTACAACTATCAATCAATACCACAACCGATCTATGTTTGATGTAGCCCTTGATCTTCAGTGTCTGCGGAGTCGAGATACATGAAAGTGCATGAAGTGAAATGAACGGTTCCAGTGAGGTCGTAGGATTGACAACTGGATATTCAGCATGATCACTAGACAGAGCCTCCTCGAGATCTGGAGCTTCATCTGATGGGATGTCTTCATAGGAAGAGGAAGTTGATGCATCAATCTGGAAGAATTTTTGTTCTCGACATTTATGCCCAGGTGCATACTTTTCATCACAATAGTAGCAAAGTCCATGCTTGCGTCATTCCGCCATTTCGGCTGGAGAGACGTTTTGGACCTTCAAGGTTTGTGTTGGAACCGGGGTGGCCCCTAGGCAAGGACGATTGGCAAATGGAGCTTTCAAGGATGGTGCCTGAAGGAAGGTCTCTGCTTCCCTGGCTAATAAACATGCCTGCAACTAGATAGTAGGATGATGCATACTCACATGAGCCTTGATGGCATCCTTTAAGCCATTGATAAAACATTCAAGGTAAAATTCATCAGATAAGCCCTCAGTTCTGATAGCCAATTGTTCAAATGTTGTGATGAAGTCTGATACTGATCCAGTTTGGCGTAGCTTTGTGAGATTGCCCAAAAAATGAGATTCGCGATCAAAGCGGGCATTGGCACAAACTGCTTTGGTGAACATGCTCCAAGTAGGGTATCCAGGATAACATTTCTTATGCCACTGCCACCATCGCCACCGTTCTTGATCTAAGTGTAGAACCCCAACATCGAGTTTGGTCTCATCATCCTGAATATCACAGAGGACAAAGTATTGTTCTAATTGAGATACCCACCCAGCTGGGTTAGAACCATCAAATTTATGCATGTCGATTTTGGGCACCTTACTCCAAGAGTGTGAAGACCCCCAAGGGGAGTGGGACGACTGAGTATGGTCATGCTGGGAAAACTACGGGTCAGCTGGAATGTAATCAACATGCTTACCCTTGAGGTTTTGCAGCAGCTCTTCTAGTTGTTGGGAGAGTGATTTGCTAGGATACCTTGATGGATTTAAGGTCTTCCTCTATGGTTGTTGTCCAAGTCGACGGGGCTCTGGGAGCGGGTAGTAGGCATGGTGGAGGATTGGGTAGTCAATGAGGGGTCGGAAGGAAAATCTGGGTCACAAAATTTGATAGGTAAGAGGGTGATCAGTGCAAAAACAAGAATCCAATGGGATAGGTGTAAAATAAGGGTGTCATGGAAAGGGGTGGGACCGCGGAAAAAAAGGCTTGAAAGTGAAGGGTACCACTGCGATCAGAATGAAGAGAGGAATGAAATGGGATAGGTTACAAATACGGGTACTGACAAGCCTCTAACTTTCTTTTCACTCCTGCGGAGTTATACTCTGAGCTGAATAATACTGCAGTATCGCAATGGCCAAATTCTTAATAGGAAGAAATGTGTAGGAATTTCACAACCAGAATGCAGTAGACACAGTTGCACAACAATAGATCTAGTTGGTTCTGTTGATTTTGTCGTCCCAAGGGTTAGGGGATTCAAGGGTTTTGTTGTCGTCCTTATACACACTTGCAAACATGAGCTAAGTCCTACTCACTTAGTGTGTCCTCGAAGGCACAATGCCTAGGTTCAAAGTCCACGCTATCACTTTGACTTGAACCTCTTCCGTCTAGGCTAACTCCTAGGGAAGCCAAGGGGGGTAGACCCTAGTTAC
>SNQJ01S0018077.1:212001-224907 GCA_010110895.2 Picea sitchensis | reverse complement strand
CAAAATGGAAGGGAAATATGAGCATATGGTTCTAGTAACAAATGAACATCATCAAACATAAGAACTTCAACATTTGAAATCCTAGCAAAACATTTCTCATATGTTTGATCTATTTGTTGAAGATAATTGCAAATGCTAATATCACTCATCTCCTAGTATTATGGACTCTTTGTCAGACATGCCTGACACACAATGAGAGAATGCAAAGAAAAAAATAAGAAGAGATCCAGTTTTATCAGAAGAAGCTGAAAAATAGTAGAGATTTAAACTATTTTTCCGAGTTAAAAAAAAAAATCAACGAAGGAAAACAAAGCCAATAGATTCTCTAAAACAATATAATGATTTGTGATATCTCCAATCACCAAATGAAGAAAAAAAGGGAGAAAATGGAAAAAATGCATATAATGTCAGGATCTTGGTAAAAGGGTTGTTAAAAGAGAAGTTTAAACCAGAAAAATTAAGATAGATATTTCCATTTCTACTCATAAGTTCTCTATAAAGAAAAAATATAACCAATATTTGAAAATCCAAATAATTCTAGCACATAGAGAAAAGGTAAAGAGAATATAACTGAGATGTACAAGCAGTTTTGTTCAAATGATATAACTGTTTCCATTTAAGAGTCAAGATACTTTCAATCAGGATGTACAAAAATTGAAAGTCCTTAGGCAATTACTCAACACAAAACTGAAGAGTGTGCCTGATATTTTTGACTCCTCTGTTTGAAACTACCAAATGAAAAACATTCCTTTCAATAAGATTTCAACAATATTAGTTTATTACACATAGAAGGTAGAAATTCCATTAAACTCATACTGGTAGGGCAAGATAGATTTCATGCAACTGGTGACAAAATCTTACCAAAGATTTAATTAAGATCGTGACATATTCTAAAATGCAATCATAGCATATATATATCCAGAAGGAAAAGCTTCATTTTAATGATTTCATGGGATGCCTATAAGGCTTGTGAACCCAAGATATTAATTTATTCCAATAGTGTATATATGATATTCAGGAACAAAATAATATTCTGTCAATGAAATCAGATATCTAATATTTCTGAACAAATACCTGTGCAAATCCTTGTCAAAGAAAAATATTAAACCAAGAGGCTAAAAACAGACTGAGTGTAAATAAGAGAGACAAGATCATAATCAAACCTGATCAACCTCATCCCACCAACAAAATTCTGATTCAAGCTTGTTCCGAACAACGTTATACATAAGAGTCGGATAAAATAAGGCACANTGGACTAGCCCTCCTAAATAGAAAGAGCCCCCCATCGAGGTGACAGTGGGTGGGGAAGCTCCTGTTACGCCGGTTTTAAGCCTTGACTCAAGCTACCTAAACCCTTCCTACAAACCGTGTGATAACAGGGACACCTCTCCCAAGTGAGGCAAGTCATTCCCTCACTTGGAGAGGTGTCAAATGATCTCTCTCACTCTATGACACTCACCCTCAAGAGGAAACATGCCCCTCTCCACTTGTCATTCTACTTTGCCTTGGGATCTTCACCCATTTGGCTATTTAACCAAGCATTCTCCTCCATTGTGAGGCTAATGGGAGTTGGACTATGTAGGTTGTAATATCTTTGTAATGCTTTGATGCTATATGAATAAAGAAAGACTTTGGAGGTCCATGGTATGTTTTTCTCATGTGCGAATGCTTGGATATCATGCTTAACTATTGAGGTAACTTGTATATTTGTTTCAGTTTTGTGTATCTATTCCATCTAAGGCCTTTGAAGGTGTGCTATCACAGTATAGGGTAAGATCTATTTAGCGAGATTGTTATTTAGATTTTACTAGATTTCTATTTCTAAAGATTCTTAATTTGCATGTTTTTCCAATGAACTAATATGCTTCTTTGAGTTTCTTTTGATGTAGGATCTACCTTTCTTAACAGAATGTTTGCAAAAGTGTAAGCAAAGCTTGACAGGTTGCCTAAGCTTGGAGAAGTGAAAGATAGGAGACACATCCTTCACTCTTTCCAAGGCTTTGATTAACAAAGGATTCCTCTACTATTAACCAAAGAACCCCATAACCCAAAGGATTCAAGGCTTGAGAAACTTCTTTCTCCCTCTCTCTCTCTCTAATTCTCTCTCAAATTCTAGTTTCTTTATTTGCATGCAAGCTCTTAGATCTGAAGTATAATTCTAAATTTATCATCTAAAGGTGCATGCAAAGAAAGTTAGATATATTTCCTTTTAAAAAGTTATATCTCAATTATAGATCTAGCAATAGGAAGAGTTACTTTAGCAAGTTTTTCTTTAAATCTTAAAAGGCTAATAAGTAATCTCTTTAAAGGGCATTTTCATTTCAATATCTTTCAACATAAGTGTTTGATTGCTTGCTGTCCTAACAGCAAACAAAAGTCATCAAAAAGATAATCATTTAGCTTACTTTGGTATTGAAAAACATTAGTTTAGTTGTTATTTTACTTAGAATTTTTTTTATATATTTTTCGTGCTACACTAACCTCTTTTGCAGGTATCTTCTAACATTTGTTTTGCAGCATTTTGGCACAAGTACCTTGCTTTTTCTTGCAGGTTGGCGAATAAACAAGGGGAGACTGCCAATTTTTTGCGAAATCGGAGCATCCGAGACATCTAGAAGCACCTTTTTGACAAATAAACTTTTCCAAACATTGTAAAACTTGTAGATCCTCTCTTATAATGGATCACAAGCCTTCCCAAAAGAGATTATTGTAACCATCATAATAAAATAAGTGGGCCACATAGTCCCCACTCTTCTTTTCCCCCTAGGGGGCGATGTCTTTGTGGGATTGTTTTTTGTGGTTTCATTTGCTTTAAGTTTTACAATCTTCACCTAAAGGCGAAGTAAAATAAACCATAAAATTAGCCCACAACACCGCAAAACATTAGCTAGTTTCAATTTCTTAGATTAGATTAGCTTAGATTTCCTTTTTCTGCAAAGTAGTTTCTAATTGTTAGATTAGTTTCAATTTCAGTACTTACTTTTCTGCATTTTCAATTTGGCAAAATAAACCAATCCCCTCAGCTCCCCGGTGTATGCTCTGAACTCTTGCAAGCCTAGCTCAATCTGGGGAACTCATCAGAAACGGGGCTGGTCAGTGTGGACTCTGGAGTAGTTTAATTAGAGAAACCTTTTAAGTTGCTATTGCTTTAATTGGAAACCGCATAGAGATCGTGTGTGAAGTCAAACGGGAACTTTGAGATCTAGGTTCTCCCCGTGTTGAACATCTGGCATCTCTATTGAACTTGTTGGTGATGTCATTTGGGCTTCGGCAAGTGGGATAGCCTCTTAGAGGCCACATCTAGAATAGTTTTACTTTTTAGTAACACTTAGCACACAATTGCACATAAGGTGGCTTGCAAAGCACAAGAGTCACTTTCACGATAACATTAAACAACTTTTAATAAATCTACAGCATCACTTGCAATCTCCATTTCATTTGCATTTTCAGCAGAAATTTGGTTATCTTGCAATAATTCACTTGGCACTGGTCTATAATTTCCATATATTGCTTATCAATTTCAATTTTAAAACACTTGTATCTATTTTCAAATTATATTTTTCATGCAAGTACTTTATATGTTTTGAATGTCTCTATTATAAACAATTTTATTCAATGTCATATATGCTGCTAGTGTACATCTTGTACCTTGTTGTTGTTTCATAATAAACTCCTAGATTTCATTTTGAGCTTAGATTTAGTTTTAAGCCTTAGATTTTTCTTTAGGGACTACCCCCCTTGGCTTCACTAGGAGTTGGCCTAGAAGGAGGAGTCGAGGATCAGGTGACAACACCTTGACTCGAGACTTGCCCCAAGGACACACCTAGTGGATTGAAAGTTTTTCCACATTAACCCGAGGTGTGTATAAAGACGGCAACAGACCCTATAATATTATCCTAGTTTCTATCAACTTAAGTGCAAGACATATTTAGCAGATTCCCCAACGCACATATATAGCAGATCAGGCAACCAATGGGTTCAGCAAACCTGGTATTACTGCCCCAAGTATTACAACAGATAAAACCAATAAAACCACAGTCACGACAACGTTCCTTGTATCTTTCAACAAACTGCTTCAATGCTGATGTAAACTAAAATCGGTCTGGATCAATCTTAACCCCAGATCTATCAAGCTCTGAGAGATATCCCGTCCTTTGAGGTGCATATCCTTTTGACAGTGCAAAAAATTGTGGAAAGGTTTGCACCATGAGGGATTTGGTCCATCTCTGCGCTTGATAGATCTGGGGTTAAGACAGATCTAGACTGTAGTATTAAAGTATGTTAGATTTTTTTAAAGTTAATGTGAAAAACCAACGTGACATCAGCATTACACTCACTCACTCATGACAATCTCCCCCATAATGGGCTGTAGAATGTGCCTCTTGGCACGACCAAACACCATATTGCGCATACACTCAACATGACTAAGCAAACAAATAGGAGACTAGGCCCTAATCTATCATAGTGAATTGTCTTGTTTAAACAGTCTAATGATGATAACTGATATTTTACTATAAATAGCCCAACTTAACAATCATAACTCGGTTATTAATAAGGAAAACTACTAATCTACTTGAAAGCAGACTCATCCAAGTCGAGCCCATGTTCAAAGGAAACTATACTCACCCCATCAGATGCAGAAATAATTGAATGCAGATTTGGTATTGAGTCTGCACTCTCAATCTTCACAGTCACTTGTATGTCCGAATTACAACCTGACAAATATTTACAAGTAGTTACTTGTGTATCAGTATTTTGCTTTGATTACCGGATTCTAATAAAGTTTTCAAACCTTACACCACATAAATAGTGCCACATGCTTTATTCAGCCCTGGGACCAGCTACAAAGAATACTTTCACATTAAAAGTGTAAGGGCTTGCTTCAGAATTTTACTTTTAAGGTAATCCTTCAATTCATGAACAACTTTAGCATCTTTAACAAATGAAACAGCATAAAAGTCTACTTCATTTTCCACTCCAAATTTGATGTCCTCCCAATCTTTGTCTGCAATAAATGAAAGAGAACAAGAATCAGACCTCACAATAGTAAGGTATCTTATATCATGAGTCGAATATTACAACCCAGCAAGTGAATTAGGCTTTAGCTAAAACATCTATACATTTTTAAGAATGACAAACATGATATATACTTGTGATTAAGGAAATTTTCCACCAATCCATAAGAATTGATAAGGAGCTGAATTTGAGGGGAGAAACAAGCTGATAATTGCTATGAAAGCAGAAGTACAATATGAATGCCATTGGCACAATAGAATTTTAGTCATGAGTACCTTAAGTATCATTGAAATCATGAGTTCTTTAGAGTTAAATATATGGTCTTAGCAATAACCTGTTATGGAAGGCAGGGTAGCACTTTTCCCACGCACATTTAAGTGGCGTCGTGATTTAAGCTCTCCCCCATCAATGACCTCACAAATTACTGAATCTGATGTTTTTGACTTCACCGTCAATGACATCATTCCTCCTATAAAACCATGACAACAAAAATGTAACCACATTAAACAATGAGAAGAAAGCCAACAGAATATCAGTAACAGAACTGGCAGATACTAAAAGCCATATCAAAAACTGTAGTCTTTAATGAGTCCTTAAATATGTTAACATGGAGTATTCCGTAGTACATAACTTCTTGGATGCAAAATGAACGCTTCCCCGAGACAAAACATGGGGAGTTCTGTAGGTAGAAGGGTAGTCAAATATAAGTGCAATTCTTAAATTTTCTGACAAATGATTTTTCCTTCAAAATCTCACAAGATATGCAATCACTTTAGGATACTGAATGGTTTGTCCAGAAAGAAACTTTAGCACGGGTCTTGTCCAGAGTTCTTGGAACAACCCTTACGAAATCAAAATTCAAAAATAAGTCCAAGAACTTATCACCTATTTATGGCAACTACAGAGTAAAATCATAAAGATCTGATGGGGAATGGACAAAGGAAAACACTGCAAAAGCATTTCATTGATTTTGAATGAAAGCCTCTCCAGGCCATGAGAAAGGTAAGAAAAACTTCAAAGTGTAGTTGTTAATTGAAAGTTTTAGCTTGGATCCAACATACCATCTTTCAAAAGTTACCAACTAGGTCCAACTCCATAGCTTAGCTATAAAGAGAAGAAAGAATACAGATCTTGAGAACTTTCACTCAAGTCACACCTGACAGTGATGTAGATCTTGGAAGTTTTTGCTCTGGTGGCAGCGAAAAATACAGTGCTGAGTCAAGCACCCCTTGATCATTTCAAAGCAAGTAAAAACGGAGGGAAATTTTGGAAGGGAAATAGGGCTACAACAGTGCAGAAAGAATTCCTAATGTAGATACTAAAAACATCACTGTGTCATCTGCCTTGCTAAATATAACTTGTTTATTTTGATATAAAAAGACAATTATTAGACAAATTAAAGATACATTTTATTCTAGCACACAATCACCAGCACAGCAACACCTCATACCTAATTTCTATACAGATGTTCTCGATACCTTAGCTTTGACTGCTGGAAAGGACACTGATAGAGCAAAGGAGAATGCAGATCAGGACACAACCTAGAGACACTGCCATCAACTCTACCAATAGCATCCCATCTATAGTCATCCCTGATTGATGACCGACTTCTGTAACAGGGTGGAGCTAATCTCAGGGGATGGGTAGACCAAGTACTACCAAAAGGCTTGGTCATTTATAACCATGATACTTTATATGTATCATCACCCCTTGGTCAAATCAGCATGACCAATCTGGGAGAATGTCTTCCCAATGCTGAAACATCAACACTTATTGTGGTCATTGTTGGACATCAATAAAATTATGTAATCTTATCTCTAGTACCAAAACTATTATCTTGTTCATCTAAATCAGAAGCCATTATTTACTATCTAGTTTGACTTAAATTGGCATTTTTATACACCTTTCCGACTTATGTTTTTGTTTGTCTTCCACTTCAACAACTGCACTGATAACATGAATAAATAGTCCAAAGAATTATTATAGCTAAGCTCCCTGCTATATAAAGGCTTCAGTGTTCCTTATCAAAAGACGATATAAATTTTTTCAGAAGAATTTGTACTGCTATTTGTATTCAATGTAATAAAGAAAATAAAATAAAATAAAATGCAATACATCACTTCGCCTTCCACAACACTTGGAATAATGTTATTAATTAATAGTCAAACACAAAAAAGGGAAAATCAAGCCGGAGGAGAATATACCGTCAACCAGAAGTGTGTCCCCCTTTTCGACATCATTCACAAAACCATCATAATTCACGCTCACACATTTTTCTGACCCCACTCCTCTTTTAATTGTGAAAATGAACTCTTGGCCCTTTCCAAGCATGATAGGTTGCGGTAAATCTCCACTCCTAACTTCAGGACCCTGGAATGTAATAAGCTGAAGTCCATTACTTGAATACAAAAGAATAACTTAAAGAAACAAAATTTATATGACAAATTCAACCAAATCCATGGAAAGCACAGAATATGGGAAAAGAACTGCCAAATGTATGCACTATTATCAAGGACACAGAAAGGTACCAAAATAAAAGAAATACTTATCAAGTTTGTATTTTTTTCAAATCTGTCAATATATTGACACAAGCTACATGTGCCTAGACAGTATGCTGACAAACACTAAAGTTGCTAAAGGAAAGACAAAACTAGTAATTGCTGTGAGTTCTAACTCCATAAAGACATCAACAATTGCAACACATAAGCTACAAATCAATTATCAAACCCAATTTACAAGTGTGGATTAAAATTGGCACCATCCTCTGTCTTCACATTATATAAGACAAACAAGGGGGCATGATACATATGTGCAGATAATGTTAACTTTTTAAGCACCAACCTGTCTTGGCCTTCACCTCTGCTACCGACACTTGTCTATTCCAAATGCAACAAAGAAGTTTTTACCAACATACTCAGCCATGTCACTTTCAAAGTAAAATATTACCTTGGTATCCAACATAATGGCAATGACATTGTCTGCTGATTGAGCATTATATTCTTTCACAAGATCGATAACTTTCTTGTGAGATGCATGGTCTCCATGAGACATATTCAGACGAGCAACATTCATCCCTTCCTCGGCAAGCTTATGTATCATTTCAGGAGTGCTCGTAGAAGGACCAATTGTGCACACAATTTTGGTCTTTCGCTGTACACTTGTTTTTGTCCATATGCCAGCTGACTTTTCTTCAGCCTGTAGACCTTCCTCGCGTGTAAAGCTGTCTTTCCACTGCACAGAGATGAAATTCCAACAATAAGCCGGCTTGTGTATATGTATGTGTGTATAACAAGAAGTAGAATAAACTCATGGAAATGAACTGCTAAACATTTTCCTTCTGATATGATCAAGAAAGAATTCACCGGAAAAGAGTCGGTAATAAGCTATGAACACAATGTTTTTTCAAAATGGAAGGGAAATATGAGCATATGGTTCCAGTAAAAAATGAACATCATCAAACAGAAGAACTTCAGCATTTGAAAACCTAGCAAAACATTTCTCATATGCTTGATCCATTTGTTGAAGATAATTGCAAATGCTAATATCACTCATCTCCTAGTATTATGGACTCTTTGTCAGACATGCCTGACATACAATGAGGGAATGCAATGAAAAAAATAAGAACAGATCCAGTTTTATCAGAAGAAGCAGAAATAATAGTAGAGATTTAAACTATTTTTCCGAGTTAAAAAAATAAAGCAACGAAGGAAAATAGAGCCAATAGATTCTCTAAAACAATATAATGAGTTGTGATATCTCCAATCACCAAATGCAGCAAAAAAGGGAGAAAACGGAAAAAATGCATATAATGTCAGGATCTTGGTAAAAGGGTTGTTAAAAGAGAAGTTTAAACCAGAAAAATTAAGATAGGTATTGCCATTTCTGCTTACAAGTTCTCTATAAAGACAAAATATAACCAGTATTCCAACTCCAAATAGTTCTAGCACATAGAGCAAAGGTAAAGAGAATATAACTGAGATGTACAAACAGTTTTGTTCAAATGATATAACTGTTTCCATTTAAGAGTCAAGATACTTTCAATCGGGATGTACAGAAATTGAAAGTCCTTAGGCAATTGCTCAACACAAAACTGAAAAGTATGCCTCATATTTTTGACTCCTCTGTTTGAAACTACCAAATGAAAAACATTCCTTTCAATAAGATTTCAACAATATTTGTTTATTGCACATGGAAGGTAGAAATTCCATTAAACTCATACTGGCAGGGCAAGATAGATTTCATGCAACTGGTGACAAAATCTTACCAAAGATTTAATTAAGATCATGACATATTCTAAAATGCAATCATAGCATATAGATCCAAAAGGAAAAGCTTCATTTTAATGATTTCATGGGATGCCTATAAGGCTTGTGAACCCAAGATATTAATTTATTCAAATATCTCCGTGATTTTTTACAGGATGACCAATGGCATTACTCTGAATAATTTGGGCACGTTCCTTGTAAAAATTTGGGCCTTTGAAGGTATGCACTATAATGTTCATCCTAGTAAGTTAAGAGAGTAAAACTGTTGTGAGAAGAGAGATAAAATCATGAATCAGTTGATTTCATACTTGTACAGGATCCAAAAAGGTACAAAAGTTTATTTAAGACAACCGAAGCAGCAATGTTGTCAGACTCCTCTGGCCTGTGACTCGGGAAGACTCGGCAGACTCTTTCAAGACTCAGCAAAGAGAAAACAAATACCCAAAATATGGTCTGGCGAGTTTCAGAGGAGTCCGGAGAGTTTCAGAGGAGTCTGGCTAGTTTCAGAGGAGTCTGGGGAGTAGGGAGTAAGACAGAAGAGTCTGTAGGAGTTACTCTTTTCAGCGCTGACTCGGCAAGACTCAGGAATATGAAAAGAGTCTGACAACACTGCAAAGCAGAGATATTTTTTTAAATCTAAAATTATGGCAAATACTAAATAAATCATGAAATCATGAAATGAAAAGGATATGATGCCAAAATCTTTATAAATTCTTTATATGGTGTAGGCATGAAAAACGGAAAAAGTTACAGATTTCCTAAAAGAATTTAGAATCTTTTGTGCCAATGTTAAGGTTGATTCACAGTTACTGAAATGTGAGAACCTAGTGATTGTACAAAGTAGATTTTATTAGCTTTGACAGATGTTTAATTCTGGAAATTTTCTAAAGTTTTTAGAATCTTTTGTGACAATGTTAAGGTTGATTCACAGTTACTGAAATATGAGAACCTAGTGATTGTACGAAGTAGATTTTATTAGCTTTGACATATGTTTGATTCTGGAAATGTTGCATGTTCAGCAATGTTAGAAATGTCCTCCAATGGTTCAGTAAACTCTATCCCTTTTGTTACATCACTGGATTTTTGTGAGACGTGAATAGCTTAGATTGTCCATAAAAACAATGCAATAAATGTGGATCATCATAGACACATCATACATCTCTCAAATGGGAATACCGGGTTAAAATCAATCATTTTCCATTGTACTGCGCTCAAGCAGGAGTTTATAATGCACTTCCTGTTGATATTATGGTAGCTGCAGGAGGTATTAACCTCCACGTATAACCTTTGACAAGACTAGAATATTCCGGGAAGCAAGAGAAACCCTAAAACGTTGGATCATAACCCTAGAAGACAAGTCGGCTCAAGAGAACATTTAATATTGAGTTATTAGCCTCCAGAAAGAGAAGTCGGCCCAGTCAAGTGAAATAGAGCAGTATAAATAGAGGGCGCTAGAGCTCATTTGACACTCACTCACTCACAACTGCATAAGACTAGTGGTGCGCAAGTTTGGAGAGGGAGTGCAGCTGCAACTGCTGCAACTGGGTTTTTGGCTTTTGGTTGGACTTGGTCTCTTGGTTATCGTTTGGACTTTCTGCTTGGTTTCTGGTTATTCTTGCTTGGTGCGCTACCCTTGGAGAAAGGTGAGCTAGCCTTGGTTGGCTATTGGTCTGCTACCGGAATTATTCTCTCTGTCAAGGTTAAGGTGCTTGGGGATGGCCTTTGTGCCTATGGTTGGGTGACAATATTGCTATATTGTCTATGAAAAAACGAGCACATCTCTTTCATTCTAACACTTCCAGTTATAGACAGTTGAGTTCATGCACCCTATCCCTGCCATTGCTGTGGATCTCCATACTCTCCAGCATATCATTTGGGATATAATCCAGAAGACACATTAATTATTTTAATATAATCTGGAAAATATTGGACTGTGGTCAGATTTGGCAAGGCCCATCTGCAACATTCATGTCGATTATTCTGGGAGAGAGGGAATGTAAGCAATGGTGACAAATCATACATGCAACCTCGGAAAGCAACTCTGAGACAGTATATGAATTGCAATTGAAGTGGGCATGAGTAGTAGATGTCAAACTGCAAACCACAAAAAAGCATGCAAGTTGTTTGACAAAATACATGAGTGGAAGTGGGACGTGAACCATATGGAATTCATAGAAAGATCCTTTCAGATGTTTCTGTTGTCAAATGCCATTGCCGGTCAAGATGGTCTTGATCTTGTTATAAATAAATTAGTGAAATGTCACTCTCTAGTTCATTTCAATAATATAGAAACAACCCTTATTCAAATTCAATAAATCCCCGAGAAAGGTATCTAGGAACCCTTGTTCATCACTTGTTCAAAATATTTCAACACAGAAAATACTTCTATGCTGAAGAGAATCTAGAAAAGTTGGCAAGAGGTTTCCACTTTCCAATGAATCTGTAAGAGATCTAGTGGTTAATGGTTCTTATACGGGGCCTTAGCATTGGTAATGACAGCAGATGGTGCTTTGCTACTAGCAAAGTCTTATTGGGTATGTTGGAAAAGTATGGGGGGAAGCAGTTCAGAATTAAGGGGATCAATCAGTGGAAGAACTACTGGGATGCCCACAAACAAGACTGTCTAGAGTGGAAAGATCTATCCATGAGAAAAAGGCTTTTAGGGAGTGAATACTGTTTTTCTGAATATTTGCAAAGCCTTTTCTTAAGAAGAGAAGACAACGATCAGACTTGTTGCCCTTCACTCTCAGAATTGGAGGGATTGGAGCTGGAATTATGCAGCACCTATCTCAATATACAAGACAAGAAACTTCTACAAGAAGATAATCCCTAAACCTTTTACTGAAATTAAGCTTAATAGAATGAGGAAATTCAACGATGATGAACATAAATGGCACAAAAGAGTGCAAGCTATTTGAGATATGAGGGTTTCCTTTAAAATGAGCTCCTTATTGGGCCGGCATTTTAAAAAAATTTGAATTGTAGCATGTTTTGCAAATTTTGGCTAGTTTTTGGACAATATGTAAGGCAATATACCTACCATAGTAGAATATATAGCAGTTGGTCAGTTTGTGTAGAGGTAGTTTTGATTTCAGATTTGTATTTTCAGTGGCTGGTGGAGGCCTTCCCCTCTATTTTTGTATTAAAAAGCTGTACAGTTCGGCCACAGCCATCTTTCTAATACAAATCTACCCATTATTGTTAAAAAAAAGAGTTCCTTATTTCGTTCATTCTGTACATGGTGCTCACAACAAAAGGAAGGCACAGAATACAGGATTAGCAGATGGTAAATTGTAGCTACTGTCGATCCAAAAGATGTTAGCTGAATGTTTGCAGGTGCATGTTTGTTAAGGAGATCTAGAATTAGATACAAGGCTTTTAATAGATATGTTTCCACTACAAGTTACAACTCTATTGGCGGGCTGTCCTGTTGATGTTTGGACAACATCGGGAATACATTCTTCCAGATATATATATATAAAATATATGACATAATATTTATAATACAACGTATAAATATACTTGGTAAATAAATAGTTACTTATTATCCAAGTGACACATCCTTTCATGGATGGTCACCATATGTTCTATATATATGAAACTCTCATCATTGTAATAACATCAA
>SNQJ01S0018077.1:181043-202972 GCA_010110895.2 Picea sitchensis | reverse complement strand
AAACCAAGTGAAATAGTCTATGGGATGAAGATTGCATCATCGTACTGCTTAACTTGTGAAAAGTAAATGTCTAGCTGTAAGTAAAGTAAAGAAGGAAACTAGAGTCCAAACAAAAACAGAAAACAAATCATTTCAAATTTGTATGGGGTGAAATCACAGTAGCAAGATTCAGTTGTATTGGCCTTTTCTGTACAGAAATTTGGCTTCCCTGTGAAATGTGACAAATTTTTCGTTCAGTATGGATATGGTATACGACTGACTCGTAAACCCAAAAACCTCCAATAAATTTAAAAACAAAACCCTTGAACAACTTATAAATATAAACAAAATCACCCACTCTCCACTCCCTATGATAAAGGCATGTTCCAGAATGCTTGAAGATTTTCTTAAAGAATAGAATAGAGTAGGTTTTTATTAGCGTCAATAAAACCAAGTATAGTCTTTTATTAGAGTCCATGAAACCAAGTGAAGTAGTCTATGGGATGAAAATTGCATCATCGTACTGCTTAACTCTTGAAAAGTAAATGTCTAGCTGTAAGTAAAGTAAAGCAGAAAACTAGAGTCCAAACAAAAACAGAAAACAAATCATTTCAAATTTGTATGGGGTGAAATCACAGTAGCAAGATTCAGTTGTATTGGCCTTTGTTGTACAGAAATTTGGCTTCCCTAAGAAATGTGACAAATTTTCCGTGCAGTATGGATATGGTACGCGACCGACTCGTAAACCCAAAAATCTCCAATAAATTTAAAAACAGAACCCTTGAACAATTTATAAATATAAACAAAATCACCAAATTTCAAGGAATATATGATTTTCTAAAATGAAACATTAACAAATAACTTAACCGTTTTATAAGTAATACATTGAGATTGTGCGTTTCCAATTCAAGTGACTTTTCCTCTGCTTTATGAGGTCCTGAAATCTATCTGGAGGGGCTTTGTTTGTGGGCTGCATGTAGATGACTTTGTGGGCGGCATTTTTGTCAATCCACAGTTGCAATTATGAGCGGTCTTTTTAGGCATCATTTCACCTCTAGAAGAAATTTTTTGAGGTGCTTCAATTTCTACCTTCTAAGTCTGGAGTATGAACCAATGTTAATTTATTTTCATGATCCATCCCAATGAAGGCTTTTTAATATATAATTGTGATTTTATTTTGTTGTATTTCTATGTTACAGTACTTATTACTCGGTATACTTCCGTATTGAAGTCGTACTGGTTTTTTGTTACGTATTTTTGTTGTCATATCGAATCATATTCATATTTGTATTTGAATCTTGCTATTATGGGTGAAATACATAAATTTGACACATTACAAAAGGGTAACTACAGTGGTCAAACTCATCGGATTGCATTAAGAAAAAATTGTGAAATTTTTTATGGAGGAGCTGGATTCGTGAACTTGCCTTGCTTATGCAAGTAGGTAGGGGGGCGGCTATGACGGTGTAGTGATGGTTTAAGTGGCAAGTGCATTCCTCTTTTTAATAAGGTAAATCACAGATGTTTCCAAAGAAGAAGAAGCAGAAATTTTAATGTCCACGAGGCTAACAATAGCCTATGGGACAGACCGCCTCATACACTGATTTCTGCATTTCAGTCATTTTCCTGTTCAGCTTCATGATGAGCTCTCCCACTTTCTCCATTATCCCCTCACTGAATAAATTATTCCAAGAGTTAGCTGTTAAAATACTTACATAAATGTCCATGCTGTCTTTGAAAGCTTCACACTCTAAAATGAAATGTTTTTATGTTTCCACATTTCCAAAGTTGTAGAACATACACACCCTTTCTTCCCAAGCTTCCTTTGGTCTTTTCCAACGCCCGATTTCACAACAGAGTTGATGGGAATTGGTTCTTAATTGAGCAATAAGCATTTTGGCTCTCCAAGGTATATTGGCCCCTATGTACGCTTTTTGATGGTGGTTGTAAGTGGGGTTAAACTCTTCAATGTAATACTTTTTCTTTCTCCCTAGCCCTTTATCCCAGGATCGCTTGTGGAACCTATCAATAACAAAAGTCTTTATCTTTTTACTGTTTGTAGGGCACCTGTTCAAGTAAATATCCCATTTACTAAGCCATTTAATATTTTGCCACATCCACGTCTTCTTTCTTTTGCACAATATGTCATTGAAGACGACCTTAGGCCACGGACTGTCTTCCATTTGCTCAATTTTTTTTAGATATCTTATGAGACGCACCATAGCAATTGCTTCAATAGGAGCAGCCCCCATTTCACTCAACATGATATCATAAGGAACTGAACTTTTAATTTTAAGCGTTTTTTAATCTTCTCAATTTGCTTCCATTGTAAGTCAGATGTACTGTTGGCCCACACTTCACAACCATAGAGAACCATCGGGATCACTAAAAGCCCAAAAAGAGTTTGCATAGTCTTCCAATCCCATAGCTCTGCCTCTCTGCACCTATTTTGGAAAGCATAGAACGTTTTCCAACCTTCCAAAGTTCTTTTCTTTCTGCAACCTTCCCAATTTAGATTTTTGTTGAAGTCAATTCTGAGGTATTTGTAATCTGCCACTTCATCAAGAGTGTTGTCTTCAAAGTAGAACTTATGTTGATTATGTTTTTGTTTTCTTTTGCTAGAGAAAACTACCACTTTCGTCTTGCTAGTATTGACTTGCATCCCCACTGTACTACAAAAGTGCTCAAGGGAAATTAAGTGTTTTTGCAACCCGAGAGCAGGTTTAGCAATCAGAATAAGGTCATCTGCATACAAGAGAAGCCTTATCACAAACTTTCCCAAAAGAGCACCATCACCCTCCTGCAAGTTTAACCACTCTTCAAGTTTGTCTATATATAAACCAAAAAGGGTAGGGGACAATGGGCACCCTTGCTTGACCCCTATATCACTCCTAAAACTTTCGGAGATACCAGCTGACGTTCTGATTTTGACTTTAACCTCCTCATATAGCCTATGGACGGTTGCTCTAAGGTGCATAGGAACTCCAAGTTCCTCGATTCTATGCCAAAGCTTCTCTCTAGGGACCGTGTCAAAAGCTTTTTTGAAATCGACAAAGCAACAAAAGAGTTCTCCTTTTTTCTCCCACATTTTTTCAATGATGTGCCTTAGAGTTATACCGTGATCAATCGTTGAGTGTTTAGGTCTGAAACCTACTTGCCCTTTCGTGCGCTTATCTCTTTCTTTCGCCCACCTGTTGATTCTATTTTCTAGCATACTTACGAATAATTTTGCAAACAAGGGGTTTATCATTATAGTCCTATAGTTGGAGGGATTGTTGACATCCCCACTCTTGAAAAGCGATATTGCTAGACTCGTAGTCCAATCTGTAGGGAATCCCTGTTGAATGATGTTGTTGAAAATTTTCATAATGTGAGGTGCAAGAGTTTTTGAACCCCATTTTAGATATTCTGCTTGGAATTCGACTAAATCTTTTGCTTTTCCAGACCCCAACTTTTCGATACCCACCTCAATTTCTTGCACGGTGAAGAGCTTAGTAGTAGTGTTGACCTAGGGAGGGTGGTCAACCTTGGGATCTTGCTCATAAAGTTGCTTTGCATACTCAAGCCATTGATAAGCTGTGATATTATTTTCAGTTTGTTTCTTTCTCGTTTGAAATTCCTTCCAAAATAACTTGGGGTTATTTTTCCCCAAAAAAATTAGTTCCTCCCTCCTTGAGATCATGAAATCAGCATTTTTCTTTCTTACAATTTGCTCGTAGGCTTTTATGTTTATTTCTTTCTCGCTTGACTCTTTCAAAGTTTTCTTTGTTGTTTTGCATTCCTCATCAAACCAAGCATTAACCGGAAAACAATTTGTTTCAGATTTCCTATTTTTTGCTCTTTTGCATTTTGTAAGTGCGCTTTGAATTAACTTTGTTATCTCAAGACTATGGAGGCCCTGGGACGGAATTTTCTCCTTGTTAAATAGCCTCTCTAGCGCTATCCTGAAGGTGTTACAGTTGTTTTGAGTCAAAAGAATTCTCCCCTTTGAAGGAGGTTGTTGAATGCACTGATTTTTTGTCCCACTTTGTTGTTGTTCAGCCCAAGTGAAACTTAAATAGATCGGTCTATGATCAGATTTCAACTCCCACAATTGTTCACCGATCAAAACTTCTTCCATTTTCTCACACAAGCCATGCGAGCAAATTGCATAGTCTACTACACTTGCTCCATTGTAGGTATTGCAGGTGAAATTACCCGATTTCACCCATCTAGCCAACCCATTACAAATGACTAAGTCAAATGCCCCACATAGAGTAAGCAGTTGCTCCCCAAAAAGGTTGTAGCTCTTGTTGTCCTCTGAAACTCTTGTCCATTGATGATTCCTTTCTTCTGTAAGCCAAATGGGATTGCGGTCTTCCTTGCAACGAAGAATACTAGCTTGTTCACTTGTTGTCCTAGCATTGAAATCCCCCACTATAAGGACTTCACTTAGTTGAGAGTACGCTACAATATCATTTTTTAAGGCTGCAAAAGGGTCTTTATGGTCAAGCCCCCTACTTTTGTAAGTTTTTGAAACTTGTGGGGCAAAATAACATGTCGCAATTCTGATGGTGTTACCATTTTCTGATATTTTAAACCAAATGAATTGTTTATTTGAGTCTTCTCTTTCTAATTGAATGAGACGGCCTTTTTTTTTCCTCACTAAGACCATGATACCCCCGTGTCCTTTAACATTCTCAGCTGCCCTATTCCACACTGCCATCTTCACATACCCTTCAAACAGAGGTGTCTTGCACCCTTCATGCTCATGTGTTTCCAATAGACAAATTATGTCTCTATCTTTCACGATAGGTCCTAACCCAGGTCCCCGCCTCCAAGGATAACCTCTGTAGTTCCAACAAACTAATCTTAAGGAAACCTGGGTGTAATCTGATTGCTATTTGTTTTGGCCTACAAGACTCAAAGTTGAGTCTTCACCCCTATCTGTCCATACTGGCCTTGTTGCATAGTTTCCTGCTAATGAATTTTATCTCACTTCTCGACTACCGCCTTGCTGTCCTTTTTTAGAATGAGGACAGAAAAAGGCAATCACAGCTTTGCCTTTGAACAACCATGCCCTTTTGCCCTCATCCCTTGCTGTCCTAACCTTTGACATCTCTTCCCTTCTTTCCTCTTGTTATCTAATAGTTAAATCTTCGTCTAGAAAAAAGCGAGAGCCCCTCAGGAGTTGTTTCTTTCCTAGGAGAACTTGCTTGTCACATATGCTTGACATGATGACTTTTATGGGCCTAGCTCTCTCGTCACTGGGTTTACCCACTCTCCATGCTTGGCAAATTCGGCCTTTCCAAAGCAACTTGTCCTTCAAAAATTCACTTGCAAGATCAAGAGTACATTCTTTTTTTCCATACTCTCTCACGCCTTTGATAATTATGTTTGTTTCTCTTACTTGTCTTTCTTTGATTTCCCTATCTTGCATGTCGTCCCCCTGCCTGTTTCTGAGCTTCTCCCAACGATGGAACCGTTTGTGTTTGGGTGATGCTTCGTGGAAATGTTTGGGTGAAGTAATATTTAGCTGTGAACTGTATCATCACCGAGAGATGCTACACAAGAGTTTTTTTTTTTTATCACGATTTAATGGATCGAGGGGAACAGATCGAGCGTTTGTTGTGAAACCCGATGGGTGAGAGGAAGAGCGCGACCCCCGTCACACAGATATCTAACTCTATCCTACAGATTGCATTTTAATGAGAGGTTTTTTAAATCATGTGTTTTTAGTTTGCGATTTTGGGCAAGGTCATCACAAAGAAGAAGTGCAGCGCAAACCTATGAGACACTACACCCTTGCACTTTGTTTGATCGATGTAAAATCGGATTTACTTGAGGGTTGAAATGGTGAAGAAGAAATACAATTTACTGATCCTTTAGGTAATCACTAGTGGAATTAGTTGAACACAAGCAGAAGCCACTAAGCGATCGTCGGGTCAAATCAAAACCGCATAAAAACCGGTCTTCCATCAATTTTCATTCATCAATTTTCATTTTTGTCGCAATCCTGTGAAGTTCATTATCCGGAAGGTGCTTCCATTGATAGTAAAGTATATAGTATTTTCCATAGTAGGATTTATATAGTTAAAGGTTCAATATTTGGTGTGTGTATGGCGTGTGCATGGAAAATATGCATCTATTAAGCTGGCATAGGGATGGGACAAGTTGCTCGGTGAACGTGGCATACGATATGGGAAATCTAACCCTTAGAACATGGTGTATGGGCATGAGAATTTGAATGTAATCCAGCGGGTGTTGAAAAACTCATAGATCCCCGATGTCGAGCCACTATTGGTATAGTTCCCAATCCCAACCATGGTGTGTTGATTCTCTCTGGGTACTCTCTTCTCCCACGGAAGAGAAGCTTAGCGGGACAAAGCCGGTGGTTAGGTTAGGCAGACGCCCCATTGTTCGGGGTGTTGCCATAAATCCGGTAGATCATCTCCATGAAGGAGGTGAAGAAAGACGCACGAAAGTGAACTTTTGGTGTCACCTTAGGAAAAGCCCACTAAGACTGGATTTCAAACAGTAGTCCACAGGATACGGAAAATAAAGATGATCTCCTTTCCTATTTTCTTGAACCTTCCTCAAAAAGGAAAACTACGAAGTTTCCATGGCAGTTTCCATGGCAATGTACCTAGTAAAGACATATTACCTTACGTAATAGATCACCTAGTCTATCTAAATAATAAAGAATTGGAACACTCTAATTCTACAGGTTGAACGGAAGCAAAAACTATACTCGACGACTCCCTTGAATGCCTAAGTTAGTTCGAAGAGAATCCAAGGAAAGGCCAAAGAATCCTTTCACCCACCGACTATGACTAAATGAATAATCGTTCAAGTTCTATAATTAATTAATATCGGCGCGATAGCAAGCTTTCCCACGAGGAAAGGCGTCGTTTTGACTACGCTTATTTGGCTTAATAGCTAACTAGAGGGAGTAATAGTTCGGTTCTTCCCACTCCCCACTTCTACATTATCCATATTCATTATCATATCCGCTTCTACAGGGCCCTTCCATATTAGTTAGTTATGTTGGGGTCTCTCTATCTTCCACTAAAGAACCAATCCCTCCTACCTCAATCGTTATCTATCTTCCATCTCCATGCTCAAGCGGTTCTTCCTCCTCTCTTTTTTTTTTGCCGCGGAACTTCGGTATATCCATAACCATGCTTGAGCCGAAGCGTTCGGCTACTACAGTGTTTTTGGGGGGATTTTGTTGCTCTCTAATCCTTTTATATGGTATGATATTGTTCATAGTTACTGAGGGTTATTCCCAATCGAAGTTACACAGATGGGGAAGAAGAAGAAAAATGGAGTCTAATCAGCGTGTTGTGCCCTTGCGGTTAGCACGAGAGCGGAACATGCAAGGAGAACTCTATCCATCCCTTCAATCCCCTATCTATGGAGTGTGTCGTTGGCGGATAACCGTGCTCGCTTATTCCACACCAAGATGGTAAAGAAATGAATGAAATAAAGAACATCTTCGAGTCATTCCCACCTATGTTTCAACCCGAGACAACAAGATTTATTTAGTGAGGATGGTTACAGAGTAACACCCCTTTATATGGTATGGTAGTTCTGATGGTATTCCATCGGGCCCGAAGGGACTCGACCGAGAGGGAAGAGGTAGGTGTCAATTTGTGATATGGGGCCATTCTTTATCAATATTTTTGTTGTGCTATTCTTTAAGTCCCCCTCCCTTTGGACAGAGAATTTATGTTCCAGCAAGACAAGGTTTAGACTATCCAACCCCAAAATGTTTTAGACCATCGCTGACTCAAGTCCTTTGGAATTGAAAACACTTATCTGGGTTGAGGACTAGGATAACATAAAGCTAATCCAGGGTTTACACGACCAAGTTAACATCGTTTGTTAAGTCGTTAAGTTTGGAAGAGCTCAGACCCTGTAAGACTTCTTGCTTTAAGCTGGACGGACGGGTTTGGGGACTTATTGCTTGAGGGCATGGATGGAGGGGGAGGGAAGGCCGGAAGAAAGAAGAAGAGTAGGTCAGTAGGCAGAGAGAATAAGGTACTTCAGGGTCAGGATAATTTAGGGATAACCCTAATTTTAAGGCAGGGATTTGAACTATTTCAACCAATGGCTAGGGGATGGCTGGTATTGCTTGCTAGTGTATCAAGTCCTAGATGGGCAACGCCACCTCCAGTGCCTTCAATTAAAGGCCTTATTTTTCGAAGTATTCATCCCTGCCTTTTTCTTCAAATAGGTCCAAAACGTGAAAGGACCTTGCAATGCCTGTTATTTTTCACTTTCCTAAAATAATGGGCAATATAGCTATCAATTCATAATCACCTTGCCGATACCTTCCCCTCTCTCGCCCGCCTCTTCCGTCGCGTAGGGCAGACAGGGGGACCAGCCTCTAAGTGATTGCACATTCGAGCAATTAACTTTAGATCATCTACCGATAGGAGACTTGGAATCGAAGAAGGGAGAACTACTGAAACTCCCACGTCAATTGAAGTAGAAAAACAACCCAACACTCAAACAGAAATTCCTCCTTGGGATTTGTGCCCTAGCTCTCTTGGGAAACGTTCCCTCCTTGCTGCCCTCTTTCCTCTCTCAAGCTTACTCAGAAAATCTCTCAAGCTCCTCCTCTCAATGTGTCTTGCACACTACCCAATGCATTCTTTTATAAATCTGAAAATGACATTTTCCCTCCAAAGTGTCTTTTCACCTTCCCCAACCCTAAATCCAAAGGCCAAGATCTAATCTTGCCTTTGCAAGATCAAGGGCTATGATTCATTCCCTCCAAAATAAATCACTTTAAAATATTAAAGTACCAGCTATGATTTTATTCCAACCCTGCTTGCTTGGGCTACCCTCCCTAATTCATTCGGAGGAAACTGGCAGAATATGAGGAATATAATATATGATAGAGCAACTTACCTTTCCTTTCTTCAGAGGCAACTGATAAGGAATTGACTCCATTCACTACCCCATGGCAACTTCCACCACCTACGGTTGCTACTTTCCTAACGTGATGGTTGGAGATTATACCTTTTTTTCCAAGTTCCCCTTCTGGCTCAGTTAGAATACTTGGCGGTTCACCCTAACCCATTGTTCATTCTACCTCGGGCCAGAAGCATTACTCCACAGAACACATCTCAAAGAACGGGAATCATCATTTACATAGAGAGGCCTTGCCTTTTGCTTTTGCCTCTCTTGGCTCAATTACAACAACAAGTAGATGATGGGTTCTGTAGAAAACGCAAGCCGAAACAACCGTGTCGGTCTATATATGAGATCGGATAAGTCAATTGAGGAGATTAGATCAGTCAATTGACAAGATTTAGATTCACTGACAAGTAATCGTTTTGGGTCCACGGATACAGATGAGCCATCCCCACTTGCACTCTTCTCATCTCAAAGAATTAGCTCGGGTATGTGAGATACTGGAGGTTTTTCATTAGTAAAATACGCGGTTGGATACGTTTTTGGATCGACCAAAACCAACTCCAACACTTCGTGCCTTGCTTTTTGGGATTTTGCACTTTTAATAGGTTTTTATCTACCGGAGCCTCGGGCTACCCGTATGATGCCTTTAAGCTTGACGAGAGGTACACAGTTCCTCGGGGAAATAGCGTAGAATTAACCATAGGGACCGTGTACCCCTTTATATTGGTCCCGAGAGGCAATTGGACAAGGCACCTCGTGTTTGAATGCTTTTGAACCAACCCGAATTTGACTCCTGGCTATCCCGTCTTCTTAAACCGAAATCATTTTGTGGAGTCGCGTTGCACTGCGCTGCGCACCTCCACCTTTAGTTTGATATTGGGATCTTCTTTCGAGCCACCTTTTAATAGCGATTCTTTATCACAATCATTGTTTGCCAAACGTGGTCCAGAAAGGAAAGGTTTTACAGACAGATAGACATACCCTTTCTTTCAGTTATAACCCCTATCAACCAGCCAACCCTTTCTTTTTCTTTTTACCCAGCCCAGAGCTTCTAGCTAATTTATGTTTCTTTATAAGGATGATGGGTTAGACAGGCTTACTTCTTTTAAGTTATGGCCTATCACTAGACCAATGGTGCAATGATACATCCCTGGACAGCAAGCAGGACAAGCTTCAGGCCAAGAGGACCCCCCACACAGGAAGATCGGGTTTTATGAACATAACCTCACTAAGGAAAACAAATTTAGGTAAATAGAGGAAGGGGCACCCGCGGCCCGACAGGTAAATTCATTGAGTGCCCAAGGCATCCTCAACTCATCGGCTGGGTAAGACAGATTCTCGAGTAAGGAAAAGTTATTTTATTGCTAGGGCTCAGTGACACTCAATATTCTACTAGATAATAGGTAACCTCTTCCGGCTCTGATGTTGTTGGGTCTCAATCAACCGAATCTACCTATGCTTACTTTGTTACTGCTGGTACTTCTCCTGGTCTTGCTTATATTACTAGTGTTGTTGTTGCTTGCTCTGGATCTTTATCCACATCTGGATCTGCTACTGTTGGTTCTACTGAGTCCACTGAATCAAACTGCCTCTAATGGCTTATCTTTAATGATACAAGTAAATACGTGAAAGATGAGTTAGCGAGGGTTAAGACAGATAACTCCTTCCTTATTTATGTAACTACTTTAGCCCACTTAGTAAAGCTACGGAATAGAGTATTACCGTACTCTAAGGGAGAGAGACTAGAGCTATTACCTTAGGGCGGCCTTAAGCATTCTGGCAGTTGTTCAGGGGGAGTTCCCAATAAGAAAGCAAAGGGCCACCACGTTCGGTTCGAGAGGGATCAGAGAGAAGAGGAACAGAGTTAGTTACGTGAACAAGGTTAGTTACGTATGCCTGATTAGTATTTAGAAGTTAGAACCATGAGTACCCTCTCCGGGAGCCGAGCCCAAGGTACTCTATACTATATAGGCGTGTAACGAGCTGCCGATGGAACATAGTAGAAGTCTAATGATTTTGGTAAGGAGCCTTACGAATTTGACTCACGAATATCGATGTGCTAAATTGGGTTGGCTCAGCTGAAAAAACCTTCTCTAAAGGTTACCATAGGGGTTGAAATCAATTTGGTAGGACCTGAAAGGTCGATTCAGATCCTGGAAGATTCATGGATGGAAATGGACACAACCATTGAATAGAAAAAGTCTTTTCTGATTGATCCGCTGCAAGCAAGCCATGAAGATTCCCACCCACCTAATGTGAGTGATTCTGTTCAGGGAAATTTCTGGTCCAGCCACCGATCTAACTATCTCCTTTTTCTGTTGGTTTGACATTCGAAGAGCTCCCCAATCCGAATTCACCTGAAACGATTGCTTAGAAAGAATTGATGGGGTGGCGATTACTAGAAATTCAGAAGAGTAGGCTAGCAATGTAAGCTAAAGTAGGGAACCAATGAGCAGCTTCATCAATCATTTGATCATTGAGAATTCCTTTCGACATTATTATTCTTATTCTTCTTTCTGGCTGGAGGTTTGCTTGGCGGGATGGAGTAGATCGGAGATTCTTGTTGTAGGTCGAGTGGAGCGGGCAATCAGTCTTACAGCAGTGAATAATCCTTTGCGTTGTGTCGATTTTCGGTTTCTGTTCATTGGGTTGTGAGGACTAATAGAACGATTGGTCCATCACTCCTCTCTTTACGTAGGCATTGAACCTGCTGAATAATACCGAATCAATAGTCCGCGCTTTAGAAAAGTGCGTGAGAATCTGCTAAGGGTATTTCGAGGCATGGAAACTAATTCGGTTGTGCAGAAATCCCAACCCTCTACGATCTGAGTTAAAACCCTGCGCGAGGATAACATTTAGATCCGATGGACTCGGCTTCTACTAACTCAGGAGGAAGATTAACAAATATGTTTTTGGGAAATCTTTTGGAAGGGTTCTAAATATTATGCTAGATACTGTGGAAAATCGCACCGCAAGTGATCAAAAACCACGAAAAACATTACGATCCAATAAATATTAGTTATAAGAGGGGTTTACATCTGCAACTTACATCCTCCACAAGGCCTTCAGGGGATGCTGGAAATACCTCGTACCCCGGCCTAGGCACTCTCTTGGTTCGCAAGCTGGTAGCATGGATTGGAAACCCCGATTGCTGAGGCCATTCCTGTTCTACTTTCCTCCTCTGAAAGAACCGAATCCTTCCGCATAACAGTCTAGATGAACTCAGCTGCTCCTGCACTGAATTCTTCTTCTGGGCAGCACAGGTCTGCATACTGGAACACAGCCTTGATCCACTCATCACTGCCTGCGCCATTCTCCCTTGCAGTAGAGCTCTGTTAGTGAAGGACCAACTGATACGTTTGCCCAAACTATACCATAAAGCAGAGATTTGATGGCGATATAGACCTGTCTGAGCGGAGTCCACGAAGTTAGTAATATCGTATCGGGTGAAGGAACGTGTTAGGTCACCCGACAGTGATGTGGCAGTTGGTCACCAACTATAAACATTAAATTCGCAAATGGGCAAAGAAAGTCTCCCGGAGACAAACTCCAGTTAAAACGGTCGGACGGGCGGTACAACTAAATTGAGTTGGGTTTATGTTGCATCTGGGTTAATAATATTTCCAGGTTTGAGTGGCACCCTTTACTTGATTAGTGGCTTTACCTCCAAAATTTGTTGAATTGGAATCTTTTTTTTTTCCAAATTAAATGTTTTTTATAAATGGAGAGGAGATCATCGAGAATAATGTAGAGTAAATTGTTCAATATGTGGATTCTATGGATGGGTAATAAGCTTTTGTCATTTTTTTTTTTCAATTGGAACATTTTTATTCAAATTGAACATTTTTTATTAACGGTTTGGAGAGGAGACCATCAAGGCTAATGTAGAGTAAATTGTCCAACCCATGGATTTTATGGGTTGTGTCACGTCCCCACAGTGTGTCTTACGATCATACACCTCTTGAGGGCATGTGGCACCGCGATGTTTCTCACTTGGTTACTTGGCAACACCAAGGATACTTCGTCTAGACTACACCTCTTCACCTAGAGCATACTCATACTCTGTTCTAGGCTATCGACGAGTGACACTCATACTCTAATGCAACTCTTGCATACTTAGACAATTGCTAACAACTTTAACACTTGGTCATATTTAACCATACATCCATGAACATGAGAATCCAAGAGAACAACAACGAAACAAACAAGAGAAACATAGATATAGTGTAGGTGGCACAAACCGTCCCTAACACCCAGTTAAGTCTTTGTTATTGTGAAATAGTTACAATATGAGGACTATCGGCTCGGTTTACAATTTGGCAGAGTCACACAACTCGCCTCACCTCACCGAGACACTCATATACAAATTCCTCACACCGAGACTCTATGTCGCAACCGTCTCCACGGCCTCCTGGGATGCACCTCGAAAGTGCCCTCAACCGCAAACTCGATGTCTCTTTGTTTCTGCGGAGTTCATTTTGGTTATGTCTCACACATGCCTCCAACAGACCTGATTTTCCAAACTTCCCCAAAACCATCCCAAAAGAAGTTCACCCAACTATGTCCAATGAATCCACCTCAAGGTAGCACAAGTCCTCCCAAGTAGAGCGACTTGGCTCCTTGAGGGAGCTCTCCCTCTTCATTTGCCTCAGAACTGTAAAGCTCGTCTTGCTCTCCTTGTCCTCCCAATCTTCCTTCCTTGGTTGTGCGCATGTTTTCTCTTATAGGGACTCCAAAGGTCACCATCACAAACCATCGTGTCCTCTGGTGGTGGTGTGCCCCTTAGCAAACCCATGTGTCCAAACAAAATGTTGTGCCCCTTCGCAGACCTGGTCACCCAAACGAATCGTTGTGCCCCTTCACGAACCTAGTCGCCCAAACGAACCCATGTGCTTGTTAAGCGTTGTGCCCCTTAAGATCGGTGCACCCAACCTTGGTGCGCCCCTCATGTCGACGCACCCCAATCTCTTGGTCGCTTCATACTTGGGCAAGCCCCTTGGCGTGTTCGCATGCCCAAGGAGTCCACTTGCCCAATTGGGTGTTGGAGCAACCCCAAGTTTTGTCTCCTTCAAGATTTGGGTGAGGGTCTCCATGCCCATCTAGTCGAAGACCTTAAATCCCCCCCCACCTCGAGTCGTTGTCATCCCTGAAAACATCCACAAAATTTGTGATCTCCAAATCTTCGCCCAACTCATGCCTCCACCGCAACTAAGTATGTTAGAAACCCCAATTTTTGTGCCCACTGGAAACCCCAAATTCTGCCAAAGTGGAAACCCCAAGTTTTGTGCCAACTGGAAAACACAAATTCTGCCAAAGTGGAAACCCCAAGTCTTCCACAAACCAAACTGTACTGGACCCAACTCCACATGATTTGTTGCCTGAGTCAATATGATCACTTCACCCAACTCTGTTTCACTCTTTCGTTGCAATGTTTTTGCCTTGTTGTTGTTTGGTTATGTTGTTGTTATCCCTACCTGCTACAAATGAATGCTTCCCACTTCAAAATTTCACCTAAGTGTTAAACTCCTGTGATCTTGTTGTTGCGCCCATACTTCAACCAAATCTATCATGTTTGTGCACACTGTCGACCCCCACGTCTTGAACTGGTTGGGTAGCTAATCCAACCGTCACGCCCAAACCGTGAGCATGCACATCCTCATGCTCAAACTTAGTCTTTTGTGTTTGCATCTCTATCATTTGGTCCAACTCCAAAGACTAAGGCAAGTGTCCATCATTGCCTCACTATTGTTGACATCGTCCGATCTTCGTCAAGGAGATCATCTACAATGTCTAAGCGTTGCACTTCGAACCTACTAGCCCATCTGTACACTTGACCCCCTTGCCATGTTGTTGTTCTCACCCAAGTCGTGAACTAGTTGAATGGTTAGTTCAACCGTTGCACTACTTGAGACTACACACCCTCATGCACAAACTCGTCACTTCCTTCCGCAATTTGATCCATCCGCACAACCCTCGGACCAAGGCAAGGTTTCCCCCCACCTTCCTGCACTATGAAATCACTCCAAAGCAAAGTCATCTGCGACAACCTAACTCCATTGTCCACCTCATGGCATAGTTAGCCAATCTTTGCACCAAGAACTGCACGTCCAGACTGCCTTTGCCTCACTACTTCATCATCCAACCATGTTATTGCATCTAGTTCTCTATGCCTTTGCATGGTGAAGCTTCACCCTCAACCATGTTTCCCAAGGCAAGAGAAATGCTTATGCCTAGGTAATCTTTGCATGTTTGCACAATCCTCCAAATGAAAGCAAGTCCTCAACTAGCCTCCTTTTGTCAAGTCACCTCTCTACAACTCAACATCTATAATGAGTGTGGCCAACATGCCTACACTCCTCAAACATCCCAACAAATTGTCCAAAGCGCTTCGAGTATAATAAGTCGCCTCAAAGAACTTTCATGCCTTAGGCACGTTCGAACCAATACTCTATCAACCTCAACCAACCACCCTCAATGGATCTCTGAGGCGTCACACAATCATCTGCAAGTCACCAAGGTGCACTCCACCTCATCCAATCTCCCATACCAAAGGTGAGCGAACACCACCTAAGTCACACGGTGTGTGTTCTTCCCAATCAGTCTGACTATCAACAATTCTTGGTCGATTTCTTTGTTGACTCCATCCATCTCCCTAAACGATATTGTCTTGCACCTCCTGCGAGCATCCAAACTCCAACACTAATATCGTGGTTGTCAAGTCATTGCATGACCCAATGAATCTGGCTAAGGCACCGAGCACCAAGGCGCCTCACCCATCCTCTCAAAATCGACAAGTTCAAACTTCACTACCCACTTCACCATAGCGACCTATCCAAAGCACCTCATTAAAGAGCTAGGCAGCTCCCCCAAGCCACTTCCACGACTGCATCCAATTTTGTCTAAGTCCACCATAGGACTCGTCCAAGCATGTTGCCCAAGCTCTATGCACATTCACCCCATTAAAGCATCCCAAACTACTACAGGACTTCTTCGAATATGCACCACTTGAGTCACCCTCAAGTCTGTCATTTTTTACCATGGAAACATATTGCACTTGACCCACCAAGTCATTTGCCTTACCTTCAAAGAACTCACTGCAACACTTAGGAATGAAAGAACTTGAAACCAACCATACATTTCCAACGACATCCTTGGTTGCACCCATGGTTCAATTTTGTTTTCTTGGACCTTCACTTACCTAAGCAACCAACTCTTTGCATGAACTCCCCTCAATCATCATCCGTAGCTCCACAAAACTGCAAGAATTTCGTTGCGATTCAAGGTTGATTCTATCCCTCCACTTTAGAAATTCATCTAAGTCCCAAATTGTGTATGCAATCGGCCAAACTCATCTCCAATGCCTTGTCATCTTCGCACCTTGGTTGCTTCTGCTCCAAGGCACCATGCATCCACCGCCCGACTATCAAGTCATAATGTTGTTAATTGTTTGTTGTAACTCTGCGAAGAGTCACCTCATCTGAAGGTTATGGTCAACCCACTCATCCAACAACCAAGGTCAAATCAGTTGTTGTTCTTGGTGATGCACGACACAAATACGTCATGATGGAAACATGCTCAACCAACTGCCTGATGCAGAGCTGCCCTAGGTCACCCCAAGTCGTCCAACACACCTAAGTGCATCAACTTANCCATGCATCCACCGCCCGACTATCAAGTCATAATGTTGTTAATTGTTTGTTGTAACTCTGCGAAGAGTCACCTCATCTGAAGGTTATGGTCAACCCACTCATCCAACAACCAAGGTCAACTCAGTTGTTGTTCTTGGTGATGCACGACACAAATACGTCATGATGGAAACATGCTCAACCAACTGCCTGATGCAGAGCTGCCCTAGGTCACCCCAAGTCGTCCAACACACCTAAGTGCATCAACTTACTGCAACCCATAATTGTTCCTCTTCACGATCACTTTTGTGATCACCCTATGTGTTTCACTTCAGTGATCACATCTATGGTTAGGTCTGCGACATTTCATGCGACAAATCATGTGTTCATCTACCTTATCCAAGTGCTCGATTCACCCATTGAACTCTATGCCTGGTCTATCCAAAGCATGCACAACAGGTTTGGAACTGACTTACGTCGCACAAACCAACCAATTATGTGCCCAAATTACCTTTGTGATCAAGTATGTGACAAGTTCTACGATGAACTCTCTGACAAGTTTTGCGATCACCCACCCTATCCAAGTGTTTCGTTTCACCACAACTTTTCTCTCAGTCTATACAAGGTGTGCACCCAAACCAACCCTCCACCTCACCGTCAACCAAACCTCTTTCGTAAATATGATCCAAAGTTTGTGATGAACAAGTTCGTTGCACTGAACCATTCACCAAATCTGTGAACGTTCCCATCGAACTGACTTCACAACAAACTACCTTCTCAACAAGTGAGCCCCACCACAATTGTTATGACTACAAGAGTGGTGAAGAGCACCAAATTGTTCTCATACCATCTGTCATGTCCCCATAGTATGCCTTACTATCCTACACCTCTTGAGGGTGTGCAGTATCGCGACGTTTCTCACTTGGCTTCTTCGAAACACCAAGGATACTTCCTCTGGACTAGGCATCTTCACTTGGAGCATACTCGTACTCCATTCTAGGCTACCGACGAGTCACACTCCTACTCTAATGCAACTCTTGTATACTTAGACAATTGTTAACAACTTTAACACTTAGTCATATTTAAGCATACATCCATGAACATGAGAAGCCAAGAGAACAACATCAAAACATACAAGAGAAACATAGATACAATGCGTGTAGAACAAATCGTTCCTATCACCCAGCTAAGTGATCCGAATTATTTTTGGAACGAAATGAAACCAGAGATATTACAATAAAATACTCATGAAAATTTCCAAAAACAGAGAAATACAATAATACTTGATTTCTATTGATGAAAGAATTGTAAAGAGACTGTAAAAATACAGAGTGCAAGACTCGCTAGAATGGTGGCAGCTTTATATCTGAGAAGAAATGTGACGGCTACGCTCATTCGCCCGAAGATTATTACAATGAGGCTCTGAAGGCCTTTTAATGATAAACATGAATGCTAAAACCTTGGAAATCTAAAAACCTAACCCTAGGATATGAAATGCCAAAAGTCACGTGAGCCTTGTTTGGGTAAGTTAGTACATTAACTTCCTGGGGTCGTAACTTTTGCATACGATCTTCGTTTTAGGTGTGTGATAGTCTGTTGGAAAGGTCTTTTCAAGAAATACACATTATGTTGTCAAATTCTAACTCGATTAATAATTTGACTGTGGCACGCCAAAAAAACATTGTTCAGGGCCCCAAAATGGCCCTGGAAGTTCAATAAGATGTGTTGACACGAAAACATACAAAATAAACCAGTTGGATTAGGTGGGAGGCCACCAATATCCACCTAGAATATGTGTAGGGCTTCAGACAACCCGAGAAGTGTAGAACCCACAATTACAAAGAAGTACAAAAGAACGTGTTGAACTAAAAACTGACAAGAGGAGCCAGTTGAAATAGGTGGGTGGCCACCAATATCCACCTGGATCAATCATCCCCCCTTAGGAAGCAATGGTCTCCATTGCATTGAGTTCCCAGGAAAGAGGGGAAAGCATTTTTTGAATCTGAATCTTGGTGAGTTGCGTGCCTTGTTGGAAAAGTTGTGTTGTTTGGTCTATGGAAGACTGTCACAAACCTGTTGCTGGCGGGGTTGAATCTGCTCCACCAACTTGTTGTCTATGGCTTTGACGGGGCATTGTGTAGGCACCATTGTAGGTGAAGAAACAATATCTTCTTTTTCTTTGACAATTTGTTTTTGTTGGATAGAAGGTGTTGAGGCTGCAGTGGTTGTAGCGGTATTATGTGGATCCTTTGAACACACTGTGAAGAGGATGAATTTTGCAGTATGAGAGATTACCTTGCGGCATTGTTTTGGTAGAGCATTAGTCTAAACTACCTCTGGTATCCTATAGAGATGACCTCCCAGAGTAATAATGACACTACGGGGTCTAGACTCATAGACAACATGACGTCTCCACATATATGGTTGGCCCAAAACAACATCACATACATCAAGAGGAGCAACATCATACACGACCTCATCCTTGAAGGGTTGGATGCCATAGGACAGGTGACACTGTTGGCTGCAACAGAGATCTCGTCCCTAGTGAAGCCACCCGATGTTGTATGGCTATGGGTGTGGTGTTGTCAACAATCTCTATTGTTTGATGGCCTTAGCTGAGTTGAKGTTCTTCTAGTTGTCGTTATCAACAATGAAATGCAACGAGGTCCCCTTCACCCACATATGTGAATGGAAGAGGCACTCCCCCTCTTCAGGATCTATTGATTCTTCTGGTTGAATTGTTGTGGTCGTGACAGTAGCAGTGGGGTCTGTGTGAATGATCTATCTGTTTTCAATATTTTCTGGATCGAAATCTGAATCAGGGTTTGGCTCCATGTCTTTGACCTCGGCCACCAATCACTGTTTCAAGCGACATTCATCGGTGTTGTGCCAGGGGCTTTTGTGGAACTCACACCACTTCCCAGTGTCATTCTTCGTCTTCCCTTTACCCTTCTTGTCATGTGTCTTGGACTAGTTGTCTGAAGGTTGTTGGTTAGGGTTGTCTTTACCATGCTATGGTTGTTGCAGTTTTGCAGACCCGAATTCCCATTTGTTCTGCTGCTTAAATTTCTGCTCGATTTTGACAACATATCGATAGGCATATCCCAATGATGAGATGTTTAGGAAATCCATTTTAGTTTGGATTTTCCTATGCAGAGCCCCATGGTATTTCAGAACCAGGTGTCACTCGAAGTCTTTGATACCCAGCTTGGTGCTCAAGGTATGGAAAGTATTTGTGAACTTCGACATTGTTTGGCTCTTCATGTGCTGCAGTGTGGTCCATCTCATGTACTAGTCTTCATAGTTATCAACATGATAGTATTGTTCTTTGACCGCATCCACACAAAAAATCCCAAGTGGGCTCGGCCCCATATATTCCATATTCCTCTGTGGAAATTTGCTCCCAGTAAGTTTCCCACCAATGTTTGACATGGGGGAGAGCCTTGAGGAGTGCGAAGGTGATATTTTCCCTGTCGGAAAAAAATTTGAACAGAGAAATAACATTCTAATAGATTTAACCTGTCACATCTATTTGATCTTCAAATATGGGAATATCAAAATTAACTTGTACCTTGAAGGGAGAGGTTCCTCCAAAATGGTCGCTTGATGAAGATACACTTGTTGTTATCGGCAAGCGTTGAAGGATGTGTGCAAAATTCTCTATCATTTTGTCCCTCTGTCACGTGAGAGCTTGCTCAAGCAACATGCTAATAGAATCTTCTGCTCCGCAGTTTTTATTTTATGTCGCCATTGAGGGTTTCTTGGGCGTGCGAGAGTGATTGTCCTCGAGAGAGACAAGCTCGAGACCTAACTGGCTATACTCGGACCTCATCAGCGACATGTGCTGAAAAATGATAAAGAACAACCTACTATGATACCACTGATCTGGATTATTTTCAGAACGAAATGAAAGCAGAGATATTACAATGAAATACTCATGAAAATTGCCAGAAACAGAGAAATACAACAACACTTGATTTGTATTAATGAAAGAATTGTAAAGAGACTGTAAAAACACAGAGTGCAAGACTCGCTAGAATGGTGACAGCTTTATCTCTCAGAAGAGATGTGACGGCTACGCTCATTCGCCCGAAGATGATTACACTTAGGCTCTGAAGGCCTTTTTATGATAAACATGAATACCAAAACCCTAGACATCCAAAAACCTAACCCTAGGAGATGAAACGCCAAAAGTCATGTGGGCCCCGTTTGGGTAAGTTAGTACATTAACTTCTCGGGGTCGTAACTTTTGCATACGATCTCTGTTTTAGGCGCGTGATAGCCCATTGGAAATGTCTTTTCAAGAACTACACATTATGTCGTCAAACTCTAACTTCATCGACAGTTTGACTATGGCACGCCAAAAAACATTGTTTAGGGCCCCAAAATGGCCCTGGAAGTACAACAAGATGTGCTGACATGAAAACATACAAAATTAGCCAGCTGGATTAGGTGGGAGGCCACCAGTATCCACCTGGAAGATGTGTAGGGATTCAGACAGTCGAGAAGTGTAGAACCCACTATTACAAAGAAGTACAGAAGAATGTGTTGAACTAAAAAATGACAAGAGGAGCAAGTTGGAATAGGTGGGTGGCCACCGATATCCACCTGGATCACTAAGTCTTTGTTATTGTGAAATAGTTACAATATGAGCACTACCGGCTCGATTTACAATTTGGCAGAGTCACATGACTCACCTCACCTCACCAATACACTCATACACAGATTCGACACACCAACACTCTTTGTCACAACCATCTATGCAGCCTCCTGCGGTGCACCTGAGACGTGCCCTTAACCGCAAACTTGTTGTCTCTTCGTTTGCGCAGACTTCATAGATTTTGGTTTTTTCTCACACGTGCCTCCAACAGAGCTGTGTTTCCAGACTTCCCCAAAACCAACCCAAAATAAGTACGCCCAACTCTATCCAACGAATCCACCTCAAGGCAGCATAAGTCCTCCCAAGTGGAGTGACTTGGCTCCTTGAGGGAGCTCCCCCTCTTCGTCTGCCTTAGAACCATAGAGATCCTCTTGCTCTCCTTGTATTCCCAATCTTCCTTCCTTGGTTTTGCGCCCTTGTTCTCTTATAGGGACTCCAAAGATCGCCATTATGAGTCGTCGCGTCCGTTGGGGGTGTTACTCCACTTCTCAAACCCATGTGTCCAAACAAATCGCCATGCCCCTTTGTGGACCCAATCGCCCAAATGAATCATCATGTCCCTTTGCAGACCTGGTCGCCCAAACGAACCCATGCGCTCGTCAACCGTCGCACCCCTTGGGACCCACGCGCCCAACCTTCATTTGCCCCTCATGTCGGTGTGCCCCGATCTCTTGGTCGCTTCGTACTTAGGCAAACCCCTTGGTGTGTTCATATGCCCAAGGCGTCCAATTTCCCAACTTGGGTGTCGGAGCAACCCC
>SNQJ01S0018077.1:102133-127683 GCA_010110895.2 Picea sitchensis | reverse complement strand
CATTACATTGCATGGTATTGCATTGTATTGCAATGTATTGCATTGTATATATATATAACCGTGTGTTAAATGATTGGCGCGGGGTTTGAAACCAAGACCCGTGGTTTCATATAACCATGTGTTAAATGTTGGCGCGGGTTTGAATCCACATGTAGTTGCACGGTTATGACGGGTATAACCACCATTTGCCAACACGCGAGGTCACATGGCCATATGCCCAGATGCCGAGGTGGTTAGGGGCTGGAGGTGCCTTAACCGTCCTACAGTTTGCACCGTTGGCGCGGTTGTGCCCGATGCTAGGTTTTTGCACTTAAATGAGCGTGTGAGCCAAGTTTGTTCAAGGAGGGTGCGAATTGTAGAACCAGAGACAACAAGCTTGAAGAGGGAGACTTCCAGGAGGCCTAACTTCTTCATTTTTCGATCAATTGAGGTGCCGAAAGAGCCTAGACAGGGGTTTTGGGACGCTGGGAAGCCATTGGAGCAGTCGGTTTGTCAGTTTGAGCATTGTAAGACATGTTTTTTAGCACTTTTTGAGCAATTAATAATAATGATCCATTGGAAGATGGACCAAGAGATGTAGCCCATAAGAGGGGTGAACTCCTTTATCAATTGTTGTGCACATGTCTTTATGTTCAATGTTTATGCTGCTGTCTAAGTGTATTTTGCATAAGTAATCCTTAATTTATGTGTTGCAAATTGATCCTGTTGCTTTAAACACATAACATTTCACTTGCAATATATTTCAAGTTTTTCAAGTCTTCTTCAATTTTAGATCATCCTTCCTTCTCCTAGTGTGTCACCTTTGCAAATCCTTCAATCTTATCCCATGTTGTTCTTAAGGGGGAATGTTAGGATATTTAGACACTTAGGATTTAGTTAAGATCAACTTGGTCTAATTTATCGTTAGGTAAAAGTGTGTTTCTTTAGTATGCATTTGTAGTTAGTTAATCTGATGGTCACAAAATGTTCCCAACATAGAGTGATTTGATGGATCATATTCTCCTTGATATTAACGGTTACATCGGTCCGTGGCTTGAAACATGATTGGTCCATGATCTCTATTTAAAGAGCATGGAGGGTCATTTGTCGATGATCGATTGTGAGAAACTCTATTGTCTATCCCTCTGTAATATTTTATTTTGCATTAATAAATTTCTCCAAGTGGCCACGTTGGTTGTGGTCATGGATGTTTCCCAGTAGGGGTTTTACCACATCAAAGCATTGGGGTGTTGATCTTTGATATGGTTGTGTGAGTGGTCAATGAAGGTGTTCGTCCTTTTTTGGAATACCTATGTTGTTGAACACATTGTTGGATGGTATGTTTAAGATGAGCCTACCCTAGATAATGTGAGCTTGAATGAAGGATGTCACTTGAGATATACACCCTTGGAAATTCTAAATATGAAATATATTGTTGAGTTTGGGTGGTTGTTGTCTGATATACCAGGCACCAAGATGGACAAGGATCCTACCGAGGGTGAGAGGAATCCATGTTCTCTATAGGTGGATTTATAAGTATGGATTGGAGGTACCATCCACCGTCCCAAGGATGGTTATCCTTGAAGGCTAAAGATGCTTTAATCCATGATGTATAAATTATTGCTAATATGAAGTTGTCTTATGAATACTATGAGAGTGTAATTCATCCTAGGTGGCATATTGTATAACCAATGAGACTTGGTTGTAACACGCAGAAGGATCATGAATGTATAAGAAAGAGATGTTCTTTGATGTTTATAATCTTGTTGACTAAATTTATCACTCTGGAAGAGGAATGTGTATGCCTAGTGATCAGAGTGCATGTCTATGAATGTTAATGCATGAATAAGATGAAGTACAGAGCAAGGCAAAGGACTTGTTGGCCATGTTTGGTAGTGCTAACACTACTTGGATGGGAACTCATGTTTCATGAAATGCTCATAGGTCAAGTGTGCAAGAATGGTCTCTCAAAAGGAGAGCTATGCATTGGGGATTGTATCCTTAAAAGTCTGTTGTGTGAAGGCGTGAATTCCTAAGAAAGGAGTTTATGATAGACCATAATGGAAGTACTCAAGTATCAAGGAAAGTGTGTAGGTGATGCACATGAGTGCACACATGTAGCTATGTACATATAAATGTTATGCTTGAAGGCAACATTGTATATATTGTTGTGTTGCATAGTGCAAATTCATGAATTCCATTGCAAATGCTTACGAGGGTTTGTTTACGAATCAAGCAATATTTCTTGTTGTATTTTGGGTAATATTGCTATTGACCCGTTGACATTATTTTGAAGGTTGTGCCTACCTTGGAATAGTGCTATGGGTGGGCTAGCTACTCCTTAGACATAACTAGTATGAAGAGCTCACGTAACGAGTGAGCAAGAGTGTTATGTATGACCTGGTACGACATGTTTTCGTTGATTACCTCGGGAAAGCATGTGACATACTTATAAGTATTCTTTGGAGAGGTGCCACCTAAATGTCATTTAAGACATTGATTTTAAGAATTGTGTTGGACTATTAAGGACATGTTGGTACCATCCTTAGATGCGAAGGAGTAGTGTAAGAATGACAAATTGATTGGTCCCTCATTTGAGATATGAGATTGATGTGTATTTTGACTTTCCTTAATAATATATAATCAATGTTTGGAACGATGTTATTCCATTAGACTTATCACATGGAAGCTACTGTATTATGTGGATATCATTATGAAAATTAACAATAATTTTGACTTCATTGAAGAGAGGAACTACATGGGAAATGACCCTAACTACAAACAATAGAATGAAGCTTGTGAAAAGGAGCATCATAGGTATTGGTTAAATAGGGACTAAATGTGTTGATATTGATGGATTGGACTTGATTCCATTCACTATGGAGAAGTGGAACTGGAATTCGATGTGCACATGGTTGATATGTTAGATGTTCCAGGCAAATTATATGAGCTATTAATTATTGCAACAAAGGAAGTGTAGGCTAAAGTAGTCATATAGAGTTGGGACTATGTGAAAGATCTGTCAGAAGAACAGAGTTATGAGAAATGATGAAGCCATGAAAATATGTATATGAAGAGCAACACCGATTGAAAATAATTATGCATGGAAAGTGCAAGGGGGAGGGTTCCCCTGGATTATTCTTGTTAAGATGATCATATTGGTAAAATACTAATGAATGCTAATTGCATATGCTTGATATGCTAGAACTCTAAAATAAACATGTGAGACAGTCCTTGCTAAGTTAAATACAAATTGCATGAAGGAGGGTAGCTCTAGAAATGTCAAGGTGGACTTGAATAGAATTTATCGAGGAAACATAACAACCAAACCTAGTAAGGGATAGAATGTAGAGACATACAAGGGGGAAACTTTCCTCACTCTAAAACTCTACTTTGTTTAACAAGAGTTATATAGTTTTAGAGAAGTAAGTATAGTTTGTGAAAAATGAATAAGCATAACTACTCGAATGAATATCACAACTACTAGTATGTTATGCAATTGGCAGGAAGGCCAACATATGTGTTATGCTGCAAATTCCAAATTATGTAGAGGAATCAAAAGGGAGAATCCCTTGACTCCTCTCTTATTGTTTATTATATATCTCTAGAATGAGAAAGATGATACATGTAATTATTTCAAGCATGGGAACGCTGATAATTATCATAAAGGAAAATTGTTTGAATGCATTGCCCATGTAAACACATAAAAAGATAATATGTGGAAGAATACATGTAGATATGCAAAAGCATATATAATATTGTTTGCTAACTCAAAGAGTGTTGTGACATATGTAATGAGCATGGCATGATGACTAATATGGTTGTGATTGATGTATGATTAGGAGTGATTGAAGATGTTGATGATATAGTTATCAAGGGTGGACGACCTCATGTAGAGGACTAAAGACAATAGAATGCTTGTCATAAGGATGATGAAGGGATCATGTAAGCTCCCAAGAAATATCAGCTAGACAATTAACATTAAGAATGATGACATCAATTGTGCATGTATGAAAATGGTCATGCCAAAATAACAGGTGATTTGGATGGAATTGGGTAATAATTCCTTCAAGTATATTTTGTATCTTTATTGATAAAAGCATAATTGAAGGCATGTATGTGATTGATACCCAAGTAGTTTATGGATAAGGAAGGAAGCTACCAACATATAAATATTGGTGAAATATTTGTGATGCATTCATAAATTGTATGTCATGCCTAAGCTAATTCACAACGAATGAATAAGTCATCACACTCATATTATGAATCATGTAGTATATATGTTAGATGCATTAAGGGAATGGATAGTTATGTGGCATATTGGACAACAATGCAGGATGCATTGTATCTTTATGTTGATGATCTTAGCCTCACTAGTAGTGATCCTAAAATTTTAAACCATGTGAAAACCAACCTTAAGAAGAAATTTGAAATGACTGACTTATTCTATTTATGTTATTTCCTTGGTCTCCATGTTTTGCAAACCAAAAAAGGAATTTTTCTTTCCCAGTCTAATATGCTTGTGACCTTCTTCATCGCTTTCACATGGAAGACTCTAAACAAGCCCCTTCTCCCTTCCATTATGGAGTCAAACTTGTTGCCACATGTACTTCTCTCGAGGTTGATGCCACTTTGTATTGTCAATTAGTTGGTAACCTCTTATACTTGACTCATACACGTCCTGATCTTTCTTTTGTTGTTTCTCTTGTTGCTCGGTATATTCAAACACCCCATGAAAGCCATTAGAAAGTAGCTAAAAAGTACTTCAGTATGTTTGGGGTACATTTCAGTTCATGATACATTACAACTAAGGGGGGACTCCTTTATTGGTTTGTTTCACTGATTTAGATTGGGCCGACGACCCTGATGATCAAAAGTTTATTGTAGTTATGTTTTCGGCCTTGGTTCGAGACCTATCACTTGGTCCTATAAGAAACAATAGGCTATTGCTCTTTCTTCAGCAGAAGCAGAGTAC
Organism: Picea sitchensis; assembly: GCA_010110895.2. Taxonomy (NCBI): domain Eukaryota; kingdom Viridiplantae; phylum Streptophyta; class Pinopsida; order Pinales; family Pinaceae; genus Picea; species Picea sitchensis. The sequence continues at coordinate 122,729 of SNQJ01S0018077.1, read as the reverse complement.
CGAGCAACAATTAATGAAAGTTAGGAAGCCTCGTGGCTTCGATAGATCCTTTCAGAGTTTGGATTATAGCAACAACATTTAACCACCCTCTCATGCGACAATCAGAATGTCATCAAGCTTTCCAAGGACCTAGTTCAACATCAACGCAACAAACACATCAAGATACACATGCACTTCATCATAAAGCTCATTCACAATCGAGTTATTGAAGTTCTCTTATGACCTATAAAAGATCAAGTTGAAGACATTTTCACAAGGTGTCTTACAAAAGTGAAGTTTTCCAAACTTCGATTTATGTTAAGAGTTCAAGAAGTTGTCATTAAGGGAGGATAGGCTCTAATTCCTCCTTCCTTCTCCTAGTGTGTCACCTTTGTAAATCCTTCAATCCTATCCCAAGTTGTTCTTAAGGGGGGATGTTAGGATATTTCGACTTTTAGTTAAGATCAACTTGGTCTGATTTATCGTTAGGTAAAAGTGTGTTTCTTTAGTATGCATTTGTAGTTAGTTAATCTGATGGTCACAAAATGTTCCCGACATAGAGTGATTTGACGGATCATATTCTCCTTGATATTAACGGTTACATTGGTCTGTGGCTTGAAACCTGATTGGTCCATGATCTATACTTAAAGAGCATGGAGGGTCATTTGTCGATAATCGATTGTGAGAAACTCTATTGTCTATCTCTCCGTAATATATTATTTTGCATTAATAAATTTCTCCAAGTGGCCACGTTGGTTGTGGTCGTGGATGTTTCCCCGTAGGGGTTTTACCACGTCAAAACATTGGGGTGTTGATCTTTGATATGGTCGTGTGAGTGGTTAATGAAGGTTTTCGTCCTTTGTTGGAATACCTATGTTGTTGAACACATTGTTGGATGGTATGTTTAAGATGAGCCTACCCTGGATAATGAGAGCTTGAATGAAGGATGTCCCTTGAGATATACACGTTGGAAATTCTAAATATGAAATATATAGTTGAGTTTGGGTGGTTGTTGTTTGATATACCAGGCACCAAGATAGACAAGGATCCTACTGAGGGGTGAGAGGAATCCATGTTCTCTATAGGTGGATTTATAAGTATGGATTGGAGGTATCATCTACTGTCCCGAGGATGGATGTCCTAGAAGGCTAAAGATGCTTTAACCCATGATGTATAAATGACTACTAATATGAAGTTGTCTTATGACTATTATGAGAGTGTAATTCATCCTAGGTGGCATATTGTATAGCCAATGAGACTTAGTTGTAACATGAAAAAAAATCATGAATGTATAAGAAAGAGAGGTTCTCTGATGTTTATAATCTTGTTGACTAAAGTTGTCACTCTGGAAGAGGAATGTGTATGCCTAGTGATCAGAGTGCACTTCTATGAATGTGAATGCCTGGATAAGATGAATTATAGAGCAAGGCAAAGGACTTGTTGGCCATGTTTGGTAGTGCTAACACTACCTGGTTGACCTCATATGGGAAGTCATGTTTTATGAAATGCTCATAGGTCAAGTGTGTAAGAATGGTCTCTCAAAAGGAGAGCTATGCATTGGGGATTGTATCCTTAAAAATCAGTTGTGTGAAGGCGTGAATTCCTAAGAAAGGAGTTTATGATAGGCCATAATGGAAGTACTCAAGTATCAAGGAAAGTTTGTAGGTGATGCACATGAGTGCACACGTGTAGCTATGTACATATAAATGTTAGGATTGGAGGCGACATTGGATATATTGTTGGGTTGCATAATGCAAATTCATGAATTCCATTGCAAATGCTTACGGGGGTTTGTCTATGAAGCAAGCAATATTGCTTGTTGTATTTTGGGTAATATTGCTATTGACCCGTTGACATTATTTTGAAGGTTATGCCTACCTTGGAATAGTGCTCTAGGTGGGATAGCTACTACTTAGACATAAATAGTATGAAGAGCTCACATAACGAGTGAGAAAGAGTGTTATGTATGACCTGGTATGACATGTTTTCTTTGATTACCTTGGGAAAGCATGTGACATACTTATAAGTATGCTTTGGAGAGGTGCTACCTAAATGTTGTTAAGACATTGATTTTAAGAATTGTGTTGGACTATTAAGGACATGTTAGTACTATCCTTAGATGTGAAGGAATAGTGTAAGAATGACAAATTGACTAGTCCCTCATTTGAGATATGAGATTGATGTGTATTTGACTTTCCCTAATAATATATAATCAATGTTTGGAACGATGTTATTCCATTAGACTTATCACATGGAAGTTATTGTATTATGTGGATATCATTATGAAAATTAACAAGAATTTTGACCCCGTTGAGGAGAGCAACTACATGGAAAATGGCCCTAACTACAAACAATAGAATGGAGCTTGTGAAAAGGAGCATCGTAGGTATTGGTTAAATAGGGACTAAATGTGTTGATATTGGTGGATTGGACTTGAGTCCATTCACTATGGAGAAGTGGAACTGGAATTTAATGTGCACATGGTTGATATGTTAGATGTTCCAGGCAAATTGTATGAGCTATTAATTATTGTAACAAAGGAAGTGTAGGCTAAAGTAGTCATATAGAGTTGGGACTATGTGAAAGATCTGCCAGAAGAACAAAGTTATAAGAAATTATGAAACCATGAAAATATGTATATGAAGAGAAACACCGATTGAAAATAATTGTGCATGGAAAGTGCAAGGGGGAGGGTTCCCCTGGATTATTCTTGTTAATATGATCATATTGGTAAAATACTAATGAATGTTAACTGCATATGCTTGATATGCTAGAACTCTAAAATAAACATGTGAGATAGTCCTTGCTAAGGTAAATACAAATTGCATGAAGGAGGGTAGCTCTAGAAATTTCAAGGTGGACTTGACTAGAATTTATAGAGGAAACATAACAACCAAACCTAGTAAGGGATAGAATGTAGAGACATACAAGGGGGAAACATTTCTCATTCTAAAACTCTGCTTTGTTTAACAAGAGTTATATGGTTTTAGAGAAGAAAGTATAGTTTGTGTAAAATGAATAAGCAAAACTACTCGAATAAATATCACAACTACTAGTATGTTATGCAATTGGCAGGAAAGCCAACATATGTGTTATGCTGCAAATTCCAAATTATGTAGAGGAATCAAAAGGGAGAATCCCTTGACTCCTCTCTTATTGTTTATTATATATCTCTAGAATGAGAAAGATGATACGTGTAATTATTTCAAGCATGGGAACATTGATAATTATCATAAAGGAAAATTGTTTGAATGCATTGCCCATGTAAACACATTAAGAGATAATATGTGGAAGAATAAATGTAGATATGCAGGAGCATATCTAATATTGTTTGCTAACTCAAAGAGTGTTGCGACATATGTAATGAGCATGGCATGATGACTAATATGGTTGTGATTGATATATGATTAGGACTGGTTGAAGATGTTGATGATATATTTATCAGGGGTGGATGACCTCGTGTAGAGGACTAAAGACAAGAGGATGCTTGTCATAAGGATGATGAAGGGATCATGTGAGCTCACAAGAAGTATCAGCTAGACAATTAACATTAAGAATGATGACATCAATTGTGCAGGTATGAAAATGGTCATACCAAAATAACAGGTAATTTGGATGGAATTGGGTAAGAATTACTTCAAGTATATTTTGTATCTTTATTGATAAAAGCATAATTGAAGGCATGTATGTCATTGATACCCAAGTAGGTTATGGTTAAGGAAGGAAGCTACCAACATATAAATATTGGTAAAATAGTTGTGATGCATTCATAAATTGTATGTCATGCCTAAGCTAATTCACAACGAATGAATAAGTCATCACACTCGTATTATGAATCATGTAGTATATATGTTAGATGAATTGAGGGAATGCATAGTTATGTGGCATCTTGGACAACAATGTAAGATGCATTGTGTGCACGTGGCCATGAGCTTTGGCACAATAAGTTTGTCTTGAATAATTGATTGCATTATGTAAAGCTGAGTGTGTTGGAGATGCACACAAAATAAATAATTATTTCATTATGATTGATATGACTTACACCAGAGAATGACGAAATTGATGGTGTGTGGAAATTTGAGTTTTTGCAAATGCTTGAATACTTCGACTTGTTTAGTTGATTGGAAGAAATAGGTTGCAAGTAAATTGGTCTTGGATATGGCAGGAATGTAAGCTCGTAAGGAAGACTGGTAACCATTGTAGAAAAAACTAAACATTATGAGGAGGAACCTTATAATTGGGAAACTTAATTTCCTATACAAAATAGATTTGAAAGTAGAATGCGACAATATGTGAGATACAAGTTTAAAATATTCTAATCAAGATTGCTATAATGATATCTCACGATAATTGTATGTACTTGATACAAGTGAGATGGTGGATCTGTACAGAAAGAACAAATGATGGTTGTTGAGATGGAAAGCAATGAGAAGAGGATATTTTTAGGACATGAGAACCCTATGGTATGCCATGATCACAATTGTGATGAGTTATGCTATCCTGGAGCAAGTCTGGGGGCGCCTTCCTTGTAAGACTCTACAAGTCTCAGTAGTCTTCCGTTGTGAGGAAGCCTTGACAAATGATGGATGACCCGAGGGACTGTGTAATATAGAAAGGAATGCATGAGGCTAGAGGTGAGTGACTACAAAGAAGAAGATGCTTGAATAAATAACATGTTAGCTAGGATATTGAGTGCATTGGGTATGTCCGAGAAAACAATGAGATGAGTTCTATCTGTGGCATCCATATGGATGTGGATTCATGATGATATAGACAAGTATTCTTATATATATACTCTATCTTGAGTTGTGCACATAATTGGAATACTTATGCATGGAAAAGGCTTTGAGATGCATGATTATTTTATAATTGCTATAGGCATATGTTGGTATGCTAGAAATCTGGAGGTGGACTTGGCTACAAAGAGGATGATGATGTTGGTGCAATTGAAGAGAGAGAGAGAGAGAGAGAGAGAGAGAGAGAGAGAGAGAGAGTCCTTCAGAAAACCATTTGGTCAAGTAAAAGCATATTTACATAGTAGCCATTCAAATAACTTCAAGACTGAGATGATCTTGTCTCTATCATTGCTCAATAGATAAAAATAGAAATATAGTAATAGTGATAGAGAATCCTTCAGAAAACCATACTCACCTGTGAATGCTGGTGAAATGAAATCTGAAACTTTCAGAAAATCTAAAAAAACTTGACTCCAACAAGGCTGCAAATGAATCTTTGAAACCAAGTTCAGAAACCTATTGATCCTCAAGAAAAAACTACTCCTCCATGAATGCCTCTTTTCTTGAAAACTAATAACCTTCTTACTATTTCATAAGCAAATCTTGGTCATCAAGAGAGACAACTTCCTCTTTAAAATAATGATCACGAGATAATTGCATAACAGAATTTAAATCATACTGATAATGCTCAATTAGGAACATATGATTATATACACAATCATCTGTTACCTCATGCTCAAAATATTTTGGAAACTGATCATAAACATGACATGCATCCCTGTCTATAGGAAAATATGAGCATACTGAAGAATCTAGTTCCAAATGTAAAACATACTTACAACCTTGTTGCTGCTCCAGATCTGATTCATACTCACTCTCTTTTTGTTGCTCATCTTGTGCATGCAGATTTTCAAAATATACTCAATCTCAAATCTTCTTGCTATCACATATGTTCTCCTCGACTTCTTCAACATCCTCAAATAAGCATTTTAAGGATGAAGATTTCCTTTCTATCAAGAGAAGAACAAGCTCTGAATGTTGAGCCATTACATAGTACACCATGGCAACAGTCTTGGAAGGTCGGATTTCCACTGGCATGCTATGAAAGACACTATAAAATCTCTTGTCGAAGACAGCCAAGGCTTCCTCTTCCCCTCTCCTCAAAATATTAAAATCAGCCAAGTACTAATCAAGGGACTATTTCCACAGTAGCCATTCAAATAACTTCAAGACTGAGATGATCTTGTCTCTATCATTGCTCAATAGATAAAAACAGAAATATAGTAACAGTGATAGAGAATCCTTCAGAAAACCATACTCACCTGTGAATGCTAGTGAAATGAAATATTAAACTTTCAGAAAATTTGAAAAAATTGACTCCAACAAGGCTGCAAATGAATCTTTGAAACCAAGATCAGAAACCTGTTGATCCTCAGGAAAAAACTGCTCCTCCATGAATGCCTCTTTTCTTGAAAACTGATAACCTTCTTGCTCTTTCATAAGCAGATCTTGGTCATCAAGAGAGATAACTTCCTCTTTGAAATAATGATCACACGATAATTGTGTTATCACTCCAAGAAACTCTTTGAGGTTGTCAGTCAAATATGCTTGGTAACTTAAAGTAAACTTGTTTTTGTGTTTTTGTATGTGTGGATCAATGGGATAACTCAACTACAATATGGTATCCAGACAATCAAAATGAATAATCAAATAAACCAATGCCCTCAAGGATCGATAATCAGATAATAGCTTTAAGTGGGTGAAGAAGACAATGCTTATAAACCAAATACACAATGATGGGTTTAATAAACAATGTAAGAAGCTATTAATCAAGTTATGAACTGACTAATGAGATGACAGTCATTTTGCAGTTAAAACAACTTGAATAAGAGTACAGAAGAAGAGTGGAAATCTGACATTAATAGAGAGAGAAACTTGTGATCTGTATTATCATATGAAAAGTCTATTACAAAGGTATAGTTCCTGTATTCAAAATCGAACCTTTCCTTCTATTAAATGATAGGTATTTATATCTTTTACAACAGATCTCAGATCCTATAAACATGGATCTGGATTTCTAAATATGGAAAACATAGTACAAAACTTAATACAATAAGATACCTAATATTTAACCAAATAGATTTAATCTGATCATTACAAGTCGAATTTGACAGCTAAAGCATTATTTGGCAGTCTGTAGGTGAAAATCACAGATTCATAAATCTGTCTTTGATGACTGGGAGATTTTCTGTCAAGAGTTATTGCGCCATTTGGTGTTATTTCCTCACCACATGTCTTTAAAGCTAAATGAGAAAGATGATTTAGCTCCTCCTAATTATTATCCATCATTTAACACCTTTCCCACGTGTTCAAGAAATCAAAAATTGTGATCTGGGCAGAAAGAAGACGTTTCTGGACTCTTTTGTGCTTTCACAAGCTCTTTTGTCCTAAATCCACCCCTTTAGCTGGAGAAAAGGAAAGCTTTCAATGGCTAACTAGCAGATTTCAGAACCAATGAGCTGGTGAAAGCGCATATTTTTTAATGAAAACTGCCTTGGGAAAAATCAAATTTCTGAGTCGTGGAGAGTCCATTTTACACGCTTGAATAGTCGATTGACAACTAGAAATCCTAAGCTTTCCAATGGTACTTTCATATCTATTTTTAGAGCTTGGAAAGGTAGTCAAAAGTCCTCCACAAGATGAGGCATCATTTTTCAAACAAATTTCAGAATGAATTATTTGATCGCTAACAAATTGCATAATAGAATTTAAATCATACTGATAATGCTCAATTAGGAACATATGATTATATACACAATCATCTGTTACCTCATGCTCAAAATATTTCAGAAAATGATCATAAACATGACATGCATCCCTGTCTATAGGAAAATATGAGCATACTGAAGAATCTAGTTCCAAATGTAAAACATACTTACAACCTTGTTGATGCTCCAGATCTGATTCATACTCACTGCATTTTTGTTGCTCATTTTGTGCATGCAGATTTTCAAAATATACTCGATCTCGAATCTTATTGCTAGCACAGATGTTCTCCTCGACTTCTTCAAAATCCTCAAATAATCATTTTAAGGATGAAGATTTCCTTTCTCTCAAGAGAAGAACAAGCTCTGAATGCTGAGCCATTACATAGTACACCATGGCAGTAGTCTTGGAAGGTCGAATTTCCACTGGCATGCTATGAAAGACAATATAAATCTCTTGTTGAAGACAGCCAAGGCTTCATCTTCCCCTCTCCTCAAAACATTAAAATCAACCAAGTACTAATCAAGGGACTTGTTCTCACCCCAACACTTTAAAATAACATTGTGTGGCTCGATCCAAGAACCAATGGAATCAGTTGTCAAACCATTAAACCACACACCAACATCTCCAAACAAAGTTTTGGAGAACAACCTCATTGTAACATCGTCATGAACTATCTCAAACTGATCAATAAAGTTCTCAAAGGCCTCTAAATGCCTCTAAGATGTAACATGATATTCTCCAGAGAACTGAGGAATACACTCAAGGAAATTAAGAGGATAAGGATGAAGGTGATATGGTAGCCTTAAAGGTTTAAACATCTTGTCTTTGATTCTAGTTTGAAAACTAGTGGGTTGGATATGAAGTTTAACAAGCTGATGGCAAGGTTCAACAGTAACAACAGAAGGTGATGAGATAAGAGAAGGCTTTGAATCAGTTTCAACCTCCTCAAGGTTACAAGGGTGTTCAAATTCAAGAGGGATTTCAATACAAAGCTCATCCTTATGAATAGGTTGAGGTGAAGATACAAGATCAACATCTACAACATAGGTAGAAGGCAGGTCTTCTTCTTCCGAGGTTGGATGTATAAAGGAAGGCTGATGATCATCTGAATAAAAAAAGCAGAGGATAATCCTTTTGATATGTAAAGGGAAAGAGAGAAATGAGTTGATAAAGAAAAACAAGAGTTCATGGTGAAAGCTCATAAGTAGATACCTGGTCATCCCCTTTCGTATGGTCATATTTTTTCAACATGATCCTTCCCAGTGGAGTCTCTTGATTGTGGAGTCACCAGGTAGATGATTACAGTCAATTTTTGGTGTCCCTCTCTTGTCCACCATCAAGAGATGGATCTATGTCATTCTCCTAGGGAAGAATATCTTCACTTTCGTCCCTGACAATGACGCCATTGATGTTAGCACTGAGAGTCACCCTCAGACTGCAAGAGGATAAGCCCAATACCCATCAAAATGTAATGTATTAAAATGGTTTGAGTAGGTGGATTGGCGAGACTTTAAAGAAAGGAAAATACAACAGATATCACTGCAGATCAGTGATGGATCATTGGGCTATGGAGTCATAAACAACATGCTCAATGAAGGCATTTAAGCTCCCTATCAGACAAAATGTTTGTATAATGATCAAGAGAAGAAATAAGAGAATAACATAAAGACAAATATTTGCTAATCAAAGATGCTCTCTGCGAAGAGAATTTAGATGTGTCTGAATAGTAAACAATGATAGATAGGCAAGCTTATAGTAGATCCTCTACCATGTCAAGAATCTATCAATCAAAGGCAATACATTCAAACAATATGAATAATAGAACTTATATGTGTCTGAACAGTAAACAATGATAAATAGGCAAGCTTACAACAAATCCTCTACCGCATCAGGAATCTATCGATCAAAGGCAAATTTTAATCCTTAAAATCAACAATTACATTCAGACAAGATGAAGAATAGAACATAGACCATATAAGAMAAATCTAATGAAACAACTCATATGAGTCTTCAATAACAATACCATTTACAACTACATGCCCCTCCGACTTACAAATTGAAATATACAGTCATAAACATTTCTCAAAACTTCCTCTGGTCTTGGGTCGAACCCCCGCCCTCCCCCCTGGTCTATATATATCATTCATCTAATGTATTTATAGTCAAAACAATAGACATGTCTTGTTGCTTGGGCGCCTCTTTTCCAGTGCCATATGTCTTCTCTTGTCTATCCTGTTCCTTCTGTTAGAAGGAAACTCTAGTCAGCATGGGCCTATAGGAAAAACTACCCTCTGTGGTACTTTGGGCTGACAGATTTTTGTCTCCTCGGCCAGAACCCCCATGCTTCCATTAAGGGGGTAGTTGATTGTTCAACCATTAGTCCTTCTTTCATTTACGGATTTATCCCTGGGATCAGAACGAGGCATGTCCCCTAGATTTTTGCCATGCGTTGTTCTCAGATTGGACCCTATATAAGCACGTGATTGCGGAAGTTGCCAAGGGCGGTTTGGGTCCACACCGCTTCAACCCCTGCAATTCACCACCAACTGTCATGTACCTCTTCAACTATACTGTGGTTTCGATTGCGAGACCGCTATAGAAATTTATCGTTTGAGCATGTTCTGTCCCCGCAATGAAGTGTGGTAGTCGATCTGCTACAAATCCACGATCTAGGAAACCCTGCTATTTTAGCGCCCCCACTAAAATTTATCCATCTGCTAACTCCAGAATCCTTTAAAACCATGCTTAGATATGGAGCCAATTTTGGCGCTTGAGAGCTTTGAATGTTGAGCAGGAATACCTTCCGAAGTAATTTCTTTCGGTTGACGTGGTAGCCTCTCGTTACTTCAGAACTTCGGGCGTTTAGACGCTGAAGGTCTCAATTTCTCTGAATGGTCGAATAACATAATTATTTCAAAGATCCACGATCCTCATTGATTTGAGATCAACGGTCCACAATTACTTTGGGAGCTCGGGCTTCAGGCCTTTTCAATGCATAGCTCCTACAATCCTCCATAGTGTCGTATCTCCGAAGTGAGAGATCTGCCTCCATGTGCCCTCTTGCTTTGGATGACCGAGATTCACTTCGAGAGTTCGGGCTTCGGGAGCTTTCTGCTTGCTCGCACAATCCTTCGAAGTGTCATATTTCCGAAGTGATAGATTTGTCGATGAGTGTCCTCAGCCTTCAATGGCTCAGATTTATTTCGGGACTTCGAGACTTCGGGATGTTTGGATGGAAATCTCCCGAAGTAACTTTCTTCCAGTTGACGTGGAAACCTCTCGTTACTTCAGGACTTCGGGCTTCGGGAGCCTTTGAACGTGGGCATGAAAATCTCACGAAGTGACTTTCTTCCAGTTGACGTGGCAACCTCTCATCACTTGGGGACTTCGGGACTTCAACACTTATGTCTAGTCGTCAATCCTTGCACGAATTCGAAACTCCGAATGCACGAGAGCCCCTAATCTAAGCTACACATGGGATCTCCACTGTTGTAAATCGAACTAGTATGCTTGCTTATATTTTAAGATCGAATTAGACTGCTCTGAATGTGGTGTTTGGACGTTTCCTATGCAAACAAAGGACTTGGTTGGCCTACTGTGAGCTCAATTTCAGTAGCGCCACTTTCTAGATCTTGAGTTCACAACGCCTTTGAGATACTTTTGTCATTGCAGATGTTTGTGCTAACACATGCTATTTACATATGCTCAACAACATTCAAATATAACACTTGCACAATGGAATTAAGCATGCAAATATAATAGAAGACTTATCTTTAAATAGAATAACCAACTTGTTGCATACAAGGGATGTTCCTCCCCACCGTAGTATTATTGTTCCATTACTCTCAATAGCAAGCCACCCCTATGTTGGGGCTATGAGTTCACATGGAGGTCTGGCCCTCTTGGTTGTCCGCTATTCACACACAACAACCAGAAACCCATGTTATAACTCCTACTACAATTCCAAACCACAAGCTTTCTTTCCCTTCAACCTGTACAACCCAAGGAATGGGATCCCCTTCTCTGTCGCATGGTCCCTCGAGTCATCCCACTTCCCTCTAGGGCTCCAACACAAGGTTGGCTAGGAAATCTCACAACATCCTTTTCAAGGCTCTTAAGTAATTTCCTTAGTAGGAAATACTCCTACAAGCACACAACCTGATTTTTAACATCAAACTTAGCCCTCACATTGTTCCTCTCATACACTACATGGTTAGTGCTCTTTTTAACACCCAACTCCCACTTGTTGTCCCAAAAATCAAATTGTAAAATCAGTCCCCAGAAACCCACTCGAATTTCCTTTTCTCTCAGGTAAGCTTTGACTCTCACATTTCCCAAAAAATGGTTGTACTTAGCCCATGCTATCATAATTAGTGAGATGACCTTTCCCACCAACTTGTCTTACATGCATTCAATATATATATTGATAATCCAAAGGAGGTAAACATTAATAATGCAATGGCTTGGATTAATAGGCATGTGGAACCCCTTGGACCCCCTTTATCCCCCTCTCTTGTGGAATCATAACCCCCCCATAGTTACCATCCCTCTCATATTGCAACCAACAATTTATTGCAATTACTAAATATAATGTTCAATTTACATAGCTCGACCCTTGGCCATATCATTTTGTATAGCCTCTCCAACCCAAAACATATCGGTTCACCAGCCTAAATCGCATTTGCACAATTACATTATAATTTACGAGGATTAAAACTGAGGATATTACATTCCCTCCCCCTATTGTTTTTGCATTGTCCTTAGTGCACAACATTGTACATGTGTACATACATATTACAATGTTAGGATCTCTTTCCTAAAACAACATATAGGCTCTTCGTCCTAATATCACATAGGCATTATGGCCCAAAACATGTACACATAGCCACCCCGACCAAAAAACCATACATAATGATTTCACAATTTATAATTCTTACAACAATTCCAATCAACAATCTCTCATTCCCCTCATTCTGCACAATCCAAGGAAGTGTACCCCATTCTTTGCTTCACAATTCCTCAGGCTATACCACTTTCCTCTAAGGCTCTAGTACAAACTAGCTATGAAGTCTTAGAGATGCAGCTCCAGAAACTCTAGCTGCAATAACTTTCACAATTTATCGCTCACAACAATTCCAATCAAAAAAATCTCATTCCCCTCAACCTATACAACCCAAGGAAGTGTACCCCCTTCTATACGATGCAGTCCCTTAGATTGTACCACTTCCCTCTATGGCTCTAGCACAAGGTCGAAAAGGAAGTCTTAGAGTTGTGGCTCCAAGATCTCCGACTGTGATATTAGAATCTCCAAACTTTCAATATAGTTGTAGGTATGCCTCCTGCATTGCATCTTCTAGCTCTCTCTTTGCTTCTTCCGAGCTATAACAAGTCCAATGGACTTTACTCACTCCATGCCTTTGTCCTTGAGCTCCATTTCCTTATGGTGCCCTTCTTTCCAAGTACTCACTTATGCCTTTTCTCTCCAGTTTTTGCTATAGAAGCCATCAATAAAATATACATGTTATAGCCATTATCATACATCGATTATTGTATTCACTAGAGTTTTCAACTCCAAAATGTAATCTGTGTATTCAAAAATAAGTTTGTAACCATAAACCAATACTTATATGTATGGTTATTCTTGTGCTTCACAAAGATGCCACGAGAAATAAGTCAACTCATTGTCCTTTTCCGACACATCCTTGTGATTCCAACCACCATGCCATATGCATTCTTAGGTTGCCTCTTCCTTTCTATACTCACCCGTCAGGGTCACGCATCCCCTTCTTTGCTACATAGTCGCTTGGGAGATCCATCACTTGGAAAGGTTTTCTTGTGCAAGGAGAGTGCCAACTTACCACGAGACATCTACTAATAGTCTGTAATCTATGGCAATTGTAGGGTTATAGTGTCATAACAATAGCCTTCTTCCTGAGATTTCCAACTTCAATAGCCATTATTTGTCATGTTATGTATACATATAATCATCATATGTTTTATACAGGAAATCAAATTTCTCAAGTATGATATTTCCTTTCATAATATTTGGCTCTTGCAACAATAGGTACCAGTCTTCCTTACGGGCTTACACCATTACCATATCCAAGATCATTATTCCTACAATTTTTTTCAACTTTCATTCTACCAAATATATTGTCAATATTCATGCACAATATCCTTTTATTGCAACATTTACAATAGCTCGTGAAGTGATCTCAGAATTATAACATTGTAATAATTCAATCACCTTAGTTGTGGTTGAATTTTTTTTGTCATTGATGTTAAAGACACGAGGAGACTACAAATGTCCAACATAAAGATTGCAAGATGGAGATTGTTGGAAATATGGTTTTTGGATTTTTGATGCTCAGTTTGGATACCCTAACTTTGAAGGCAATTTTACTCTCAATACCTATCTCAAATGGGAGCATATGTTATATGGTTGGAAAGATTATTCCAAGACCTTTTGCATCGGTATGTGACACTCCCTCTAACTCCTTAGGAATGAGGAGATATGAATTTTTATTTTAGACAACCTAGCCAAAAAGTTCAGGTTGGCCCAACCAATCTTTACAGGTCGACCCTAAAAGTAAGCACATAAACACTATAAATATAGGATAGATGTGCACGTTTTAAGATTATCCAAGCAAGAAGATCAAGCTTAAGGTGCGCATAAGAGATGTGAGGTGCGCAAGAGAAGTTGGAGAGTGTTTTTGGGGTCTAAAGGTGCACAAGAGGAGTTTTTGGAGTTTTAAGGGTGTGCTATGAAGGATTGAGGTCTATAATACTAGAAAGTGCATTGTTTTGAGGTTGTGATGCTACAATCTAGAATTATATTCTAGGAATGATGCTATGAGGTTTGCTAGGGCATGAAGGCTAAATATGAATACAATTTTAAGTTATGTCTAGGGTATGAAGCAAGGAGAGGCATTGGAACATGAAAGTTAAGGGTATGATGATGCTATGAATTGCATGAAATATGAAGCATGGAAGTGAAGTTAGAAGTACTATATGTGTGAAGATCTTAGATTGGTGTCTATACAGGTCTTACTGAGTTGGTGCTTGACTGAGGAGATTGGTGTCTCTAGTAGGTTGGTGCCTACACAATATCTTTTTGAGTTGGTGCTCAACTGAGGAGATTGGTGTCTCCAGTAGGTTGGTGCCTGCACAATATCTTGTTGAGTTGGTGCTCAGCTGAGGAGATTGGTGTATCCAGTAGGTTGGTGCCTACACAATATCTTGTTTAGTCAGTGCTCAGATGAGGAGACTGGTGTCTCCAGTAGGTTGGTGCCTACAAACTTTGTAACAGTAGGTTGGTGTCTACAAACATTTATATAGATAAGTTTTTGTGGTTTTATCCTGCAAGGGTTTCCAAGTTAAACTCTGTGTACCATGATTTGAGTTTACATGCATTTACTATTTTAAAGTATGCTTGATGTATGCTCAATTAAAGTAAAAAATATCTTATATTGATTCACCTCCCTCTTAGTATAAGCATAAGTTCAAAAATTGGTTTCATAGCGGGTTCCTTCAGAAACAATTTAAGCATTGGAAGGCAGATCTTGAGCACATATGGATTGTAAGGAAGGTCTCCTTTGTTTGATGGAACAAACTATGCATAATGGAGTATAAGAATGAATACATACTTGATGGCCCTTGGTTTTGGTATATGGGAAAGAGTCACAACAAGTTATATAGATGAAGTTGGGAAGGAGTCAAGTGAACACAATGCAAAAACAATAGATGTACATGGTTGAGACACATATCTTGTGATGGTATATTGGTGATCTTGGTACATGCTTGGTAGAGGCATGTGTTGGTGATGTTGGACATCTAGTTGAGGTGTGTCTTTGGTGTATGATCCATGTGAGAGGATCTGGTTGAGTATCAATGAGAGTGATAGGTTGGACAGGCTGACAGTGATAGGTTGGATACAATGACAGGTTGACAGGTTACATGTTGATGTGATAGTAGTAGAGACACTGGCAGTGATTGTGGTATTGACAGTTGGTCTACACTTATACTTTAGGACGACAGGATGGGGCAAGGAAAGGGGGTTGTAGCCTCCTTCCAGTTGGAGCCGTAGAATCAGGGAGTTGGAGCTTCCTTCAGGCTGGAGCCTGAGAACTAGGTGGTTGTAGCCACCTTTCGGTTAGAGTTGAAGAACCCAGGGGGTTGTAGCCTCCTTCTAGTTGGAGCCAGAGAATTCAGGGAGTCGTATCTTCCTTCAGGTTGGAGCCTACAAATAACATGTTGTAGACTCCTTCCAATTACAGCTGGAGAATTGGGAAGTTGGTGCTTCCTATGAATGAATTCTTGATATATATAACAAATCATTTCATGGTTTTCTCCCATTTGGGTTTCCATGTAAATATTGGTGTATTGTGTTCTCGATGTGATGTTGATGTGATTTTGCTTATGATATATTTTGATGCCGACGCCCCTACTTCACAACCCGCAGGTCGGAAGGTCCACATCAGCACATGATCTTTCCTTCCTCACGGCCCGAAGAACTTAAAAAGGTTCTTCTATTTCCCTATCGTGAAATCTACACCCACAACAATCCTCGTGGGATCCCCTTTTCACACTCGGGGGATCGGACTTCGCAACTTCGCGAGGTCAGGGGTCAAGCGTTGGACTCTCGAATCTTCGAAACCTGACAACCAGTCAATGTTGACCCTCTCCTATTGGGGTTTTCTCTATTGCAATTTCGACACTCGCGATGTCGAACAACTCGTATCCCCGACTCCCGATTCTCGACTAGCCGAAACTTCGACGCATGCGCGAGTTTGAATTTTCAACGCCTTTACTCTATCAGTACTTCGAGGTTCGCAATATCGCGAATCCTGATGTAATTATTTCAGAACTTCTTACCACAAAACCCTGAAATAGTGTTCCAACTGTCCACGTCATTGACCCTTGTGGCCCCACACAATCCCTTAGCTTTTCGGGATATCGCGTATCAGAATATCGCGATTCCTGTTGCTATGTTACGGAGTTTCAACCCACGGAACCTCGATATGCGAATCCAAACGTAAATCCAACGGTCCTCGTGACTTGGATCTACGGTCCTGCCCCTCCTGAGCTTTGAACCCTTTGGGAATACTCGGCGTATCTCCCCTACTCCTTTGTGAGATCTGACGGCTCACGGGATGTCGTGAATCCCCCTCGGAGAATACCGACCGTCCGTCCCTCTTGATGAAATCTGTGGAATGACTCAAGTGTTCCTCCGCGGAACTCGTCCACCTGCGTGCAAACTTGCGACGCTTCTTACAAACTTCCAGTCACAGCCTCCCTGCACTGTCCTTCAACAATTTCGAAGGCCTTATCCTTCCTGAGCTTTTTCACGACTCTGCGTCCTCTCAGAAAACCTCTTGCTCGCACTCCTTGCGACAACCTTCAGACACTTCCCAGTGTTGAATCCTTTCGACTCTGTGCACACCTGCAGTAGCAGTCTCTAAATGCTTCACTCAGGTCCACAACCCTGAGACTTCACTTGGCCTGTGCACTCCTTGCACGACTCCTGTGCCAACTGCACTTCTGAACGAACGAGAACAAAGGCTACTCTATCTGAACCCTCTGTCAACGCACTCCTTGCGGACACTTCGACTGCACTCCTTGCAGGAACTCTTATTCAGATAGAGAAACAATTGAAACTCATTCCTTCACCCTTTCAGACTTCAAACTCAAAGCATGAAATCACATACACAACATATAAAGCAAATGTATAACAGGAAGCAAACATTCATGAGCATATCATTCAGCATCAATACACAGAGAGTAAACACAAACCCATGAATTTGAATCAACCTCTTTATATTAATCCAAATGTTTGTGCATGGGTGTTCTTACACAGCTCTCTGCTTCTCCTCTATGCTCTTCTCCCTGGTTCTTCAATAATAATTTACAATACACAATGAGGGTGTCTATATCCCATTTCCCTCTTGCGCTCTCAAACTATCTAATCTAGAATTAAATTCTATCTACTTGCATTAACTACTTTAAATGCCTTCTACCTACTAAGGACGAGAGCGAATGGCTCAAGGTCCGTTTACGTTATACAAGAAGGTGCTCCTTCTTAATGGCTTCATTTAAAATTACGCAACAATTTCAAGGTGATTTCAAAATTTGTGCTGCGCTTGTCCAACTGTCCAATTACTTCCGCACTGGATCGCTTGACGTGGGAGATGCTCCTGCATCATACTCCCTCGCTTGAAAATTTTCATGGGCTCCTATCCGTGAGCTCCCGCATGGTCTGTCCATGCTTCTGTATCTCTTCTTCGCTCTCCCAGCTGGCATCTTCAACTGGATGGTTCTTCCACTTGAGAAGATATTCAAAGTATTCTTTTCTTCTGGTCTTTTTACTGACTCTCTTGTCCAGTATGCACTCCATCTGCGACTTTTTTGCAACTGACATCTGCTTCGTCCACTGGATCATTGGCTGCTCATTTCCAGTCCCTGTTTCCTCAGCTCTGTATGGGTACAAATCTGAGATATTGAATATCAGAGAAATTTTGATCCCATCAGGTAATTCAATCTCATAAACATTCACCCCAAATTTCTTCAAGACCCTACATGGCCCGATTTTCTTCATCTTCAGCTTATTATATGTTCCTCTCGGGAACTTTTCTTTCCTCAGATGTGCCAGAACCAAGTCACCAACCTCAAACTGAAGTTGTCTTCTATGCTGATCTGCTCTGCGATTATACTCCTGGGTTGAATTCTGTAATCGCTCCTTCACCTGGCTGTGAAGTTCCTTCATCGCCTCTGCGAATTCTTCTGCACTAGCGCTCCTAGTCGCAATCTGTTATGAATCCCTCAGTTCAGAAATTCCTCTCGACTGCATGCCATAGACAACCTGAAATGGACTCTGCCTGGTGCTTTTGTTAACTGAGTCATTATAAGCAAACTCTGCCTGTGGTAATATGTTGTCCCACTGGCTGTGGTGTTCTGTCACCAAGCTTCTCAGCAAGTCCCCCAGACTTCTGTTTACTACTTCTGTCTGTCCATCCATCTGAGGATGATAAGCTGAACTAAATGACAAGTTAGTTCCTAGCTTCTTCCATAAGGCCCTCCAAAAATGCCCTATGAACTTGGTGTCTCGATCCGAAAGTATACTCCTTGACAACCCATGAAGTCGAATGACTTCTTTGAAAAACAGATTCGCAATGTGAGTTGTGTCATTGTTTTTCTGACATGGAATAAAGTGTGCCATCTTGGAAAATCTATCCACTACCACAAAGATTGAATCACAACCTCTTTGTGTTCTTGGCAACCCCAATACAAAATCCATGCTAATCGCATCCCACGGCCTCTCTGGTATGGGCAATGGTTGATGAAACCCCGCATTCTGCTTTCTCCCTTTTGAATGCTGGCATGTTTTGCATCTGTCCACGAATCTCTTGACATCCGCTCGCATTCCTGGCCAAAAATATGACTCATTCAACTTTTCAAATGTCTTGTCGTGACCAAAGTGCCCTGCCAATCCTCCACTGTGTTTCTCCTTCAACAAATTCTCCCTCATGGAGCATTTCGGAATACACAGTTGATTGCCCCTGAACAACAATCCTTCTTGGATCATGTATTCTATCCACGATTTTCTGTCTCTGAGAACTGGATTCTCAGTTGCTTCATACACCTCTTTAAAATCCTGATCATCTGCGTACATGTCACTGAGATCATCAAAACCCAACGTTTTGACTCTGAACTCCTGCAACAACAAACACTTCATGCTCAAAGCATCAACCACTTTGTTAGCAGTACCAGAAATATGTTTAATCACAAAAGTGAAATTCTGCATATACTCAACCCATTTGACATGTTTCTGATTCAACTTCTCCTGTTGAGTCACAAACTGCAGTGCATGATTGTCACTGTATAATACAGATTCTTTCGGGATCAAGTAATGCCTCCATTTCTTCAATGCCTGGATGATAGCATAAAATTCCTTATCATAAGTGGAATACTTCAATTTCGCTTCATTCAACTTCTCGCTGAAATATGCTATCGGTTTGTCTTCCTGACTCAAGACTCCCCCTACTGCAAACCCACTTGCATCGCATTTCACCTGAAATGTCTTTCGGAAATCCGGCAACACCAAAACTGGTTGTTCCGTAATCTTCCTCTTCAACAAGTTTAAACTCTTCTCAGCCTCTTCTGTCCAGTGAAAAGACTTGTGTCTTTTATTCACTGTATCCATCATCGCTGCACTAATTCCACTGAAATTCCCGATGAACTTCTGGTAGAAACTAGCCAATCCGTGAAAACTTCTCACCTCAAATACATTCCACGGTGATGGCCAATTCTTGATTACCTCCACCTTATCTGGATCCATCCTCAACTCATTTGTCGAAATAACAAACCCCAAGTAAATGAGCTTTGTCTTCATGAATGAGGATTTCTTCATATTTATCAACAACTTCTCCTGCTGTAATTTCTGCATTACTGTAGCCAAATGCTTCAGATGCTCTGCCACTATTTTACTGTAAACCAGTATGTCATCTAAATACACAATGACAAATTTCCTGATGAACTCCTTCAGGACTTCATTCATCAACCTCATGAAGGTACTCGACGCGTTTGTTAAGCCAAACGACATAACAAGCCATTCATACAACCCTTCATTTGTTTTGAATGTTGTTTTCCATTCATCACCTTCTCTCATGCGGATTTGATGATAACCACTTTTCAAATCAATCTTTGAAAAGTATTTTGCTCCAGTCAAGCAATCCATCAGATCATCCATCCTTGGCAATTGAAATCTGTACCTGATGGTTATCTTGTTAATCGCCCTTGAGTCAGTACACATCCTCCAGCCTCCGTCTTTCTTCGGAGTAAGTACTGTCGGAACAACACATGGACTCAAGCTTTCCCTGACTAAACCTTTGTCCAACAACTCCTGGACTTGTCTTTTGACCTCTTCATTTTCTTGCGGTGTCAATCTGTACGCGGCTTTGTTTGGCAAACTAGCTCCTGGTATGAGATCAATATGATGGCTCACACTCCTAATCGGTGGCAACGAACGAGGTAATTCGTCCACTACTATGTCAGCGAACTCTTCCAGCAGTTCCTGAACTTCTTCTGGTAAATCATCCACTCTTGTGCTAGTCAGA
>SNQJ01S0018077.1:88260-100232 GCA_010110895.2 Picea sitchensis | reverse complement strand
ATTTCCTTATCGGGAAATCTGCACCCACAACAATCCTCGTGGGATCCTCTTTTCACACTCAGGGGATCGGACTTTGCAACTTCGCGAGGTCAGGGGTCAAGCGTTGGACTCTTGAATCTCCGAAACCCGACAACCAGTCAACGCTGACCCTCTCCTATCGGGGTTTTCTCTATCACGATTTCGACACTCGCGATGTTGAACAACTCGTATCCCCGACTAGCCGAAACTCCGATGCACGCGCGAGTTTGACTTTTCAACGCCTTTACTCTATTGGTGCTTTGGGGTTCGCAATATCACGAATCCTGATGTAATTATTTCGGAACTTCTCACCACGAAACCCCAAAAATAGTGTTCCAACTGTCCACGTCATTAACCCTTGTGGCCCCACACGATCCCTTATCTTTTCGGGATATCGCGTATCGGAATATCGCGATTCCTGTTGCTATGTTACGGAGTTTCAACCCACAGAACCCCGATATGCGAATCCACGCGTAAATCCAACGGTCCTCGTGACTTGGATCTACGGTCCTGCCCCTCCTGAGCTTTGAACCCTTTGGGAATACTTGGCGTATCTCCCCTACTCCGTTGTGAGATCTGACGACTCACGGGATGTCGTGAATCCCCCTCGGAGAATACCGACCGTCCATCCCTCCTGATGAAATCTGCGGAATGACTCAAGTGTTCCTCCACGGAACTCGTCCACCTACGTGCAAACTTGCGACGCTTCTTACAAACTTCCAGTCACAGCCTCCTTGCACTGTCCTTCACCTTGAGCCATTCGCTCTCGTCCTTAGTAGGTAGAAGGCATTCACCTATCCCATGAGCCACACATCACCTCCTCAGTTCCTTGTTTTTCTTTTGCAGCAAGCCATATTGTCCTCACTACTCTTCTACATACACATCTAAGGAGTTTTACTTACCTTCCTGTGCCCATTAGACATTCTTCACTTGTCGACCTCATGTTTCTACAAGAATCCTCATTAATTTTCCTTGTGATTCATTTAGACTCTATAATAGTTGAATATTATTTTGGTTATACTCTTCCTTATCAACATTTCATTTCCTACTCTGTAGCTCCATGGTTCCCTCCACTAGCTCCTCATTGTCTCAATTAACTCTATAAGCTTTGCCCTGCTTCCATGCCCATTGGACCCTGGAATTATATTATGCGGTAGAACCACACAATACTCATTTATGTCATGCGATCCTCTCATTAATAAGCCCTTGACCCAATACACTCTCCTTGAGTGTTCCCTTGCTCATCAACATTACCTTACTATTGAAAACTCGAACCCTCTTTATTGCCAAGTTGTTACTCTTACCAATTGTGCCTCTGTATCACTGCGTAGGCACCATCAAGAGTATTTGCACTCTTCCTTACTTGATACTCACACTGGCATGTACCTCTATCATTTGGAAATGTTTTTCCAAAATTGACATTGTTTTGGAAATTTTCACATTAAGCATTTGCATCGTTCACATAGTCCAGTTGTCCTTTTTCTTGCATCTTTATGAAACAACTAGATGCTTCCTTGGAAAACTTAAACATTTCTTCATGTTTTTCTCTGGATTACCTTTCCAATGACTATACTCATGCTTAAATATGATTTCCAAGCTAAAATTTATGGCTTCTCAATTTTGCCATTTTTTACTTAATTGTCCCCTTTTCCACTAGTACAATTAATCCGAGAGACTAATCTCTGCCACCTGTAGAAATAAATCTAGTGAGAACCAAGATTTTTTTTATATTGGGCACTAATAGTATTCTTGATTGTGAATACACAACAACTCTCATTTGGAAATTTTGTCCTTTTTGCATTTTTTCCAAACTTGGATTTTTTAGTAGAAAATGTCTATCTCCGAAACAAAGCAAAACTGGGAAAAAATTCCTCAAACAAAGTTGTTCGGATTGTTGATGAGGTAAAATTTCGACTATATTTTTTCCAGATTTGTGATCTAGGGTACCTTTTCCTAATCTGAAGATTTCAAAAATCCCCAAAAAGTGTCCGAGAATAGTGGGTTTTGATTTGTTTGGGCACCTCCACTCAAAACCCTTTTGAATTTCACTAGAAGTCCAAATGGGTATCTTCATGCCTGATTTTTGGACTCTTTATAAAAATTTCATCTTAATTTGGGTCTCGGTGACTAAGCACCACCCATATATTCGAAAACCACTAATTTGTGTTTTTCAAAAAAGTGAAACAAAATTGGTCAGTGCCCCCACATTGACACTATTGTATCCTTCGCCATTGCGAAATACCCTTTAAATTTCATCTGATTCTTATTTGAATTGCTCCTATTATGGCCAAAACAAGTTTTTGGCTCCAAACTTTTTTTTAGCTTTATCCATCTTTCTCCTTCCCTTTCTTCCTCCTCTCTTCTCTTCTTCTCTTCTATTTTCTTTCTTTTTCTTCTTCTCTTATTGCATTGATAATTTATTCTTCGACTGATATATCGCTCCAATAATATATTTATTAACCAACATATTGCCCCCCAAAATTGTCTTTATCGGTGATTTTTTTTTTCTTGCTGACATATCGCCCATAATTTTTTTATTTTAAAGAAACTAGGAACAATGTTTATTCAAAAAGGCCAAGTCGCAGTATCATCAACTTTCTAGCTATACTATAGTAAAGAGAACCAAAATTTCTTGGTTGGCTTTGATAAACCAAGCCCAAGACTTCCATGGATACAAACTTACTACTTCCCTTTTGCAAGAAAATATCCTTACAAATTGATTACATAAGAAAATGCAACAATAAAACATAATTAACACACGTGCCAAGATATCCCATCTCTATATTCGAAATGACCCAAGGTTTTCTCATAGCTCTCAGAGTTTCCTAATTCCGCTTATTTCACTTTGTGATTTATGTTTCTTCCTTTTGTTAGAGGGGGGGAGGGCGAGGATTCTTTTTTAATATTTTTGCAAAGGAGGGAGATTTATGATCTTCTCCCTCCCTTGCATCTCCCATCTTCACAACCATAGAGGAATGTTGGGGAGCAACAAAATCCCCAATTGCAGACCTATCCATAGGATTTGGAGTTGGGTTCATCCCATGCGAAGATTCATTTCCCTCGAGCGAGGCCTTATTTCTTTTAGCTGTGATATCTAGATTCTTTTGATTTTTTATTGGCTGCTCAGATTTGTTCTTCGGGTTATTCTGCTAAGATTTGTTCTCAAAGTTAAGTTGTTGAGGATATTCCTCCACATAGTCCTCAGATTCTTCATCTTGAGTTTCCAAAGCTTTAAATCTATTATCTAAGGGAATAAACGAGTGAGCTTGAGACCTGTGACGAGGCTGAACCCCCCTGGGCTGCTGTTTTTTTTGCTTTCTTGAAACTCGTTTGAATTCTTGATTTGCATTATTCAACATCGACTGATATTCTTTAGCTTTGGGGTAGCTTTTGGCGAAGTTCCCATATTCACGACAACTGTTACATTTGAATGGAACCTGCTCATAGTCAAGGTCCTGAAGGTGACTCCGACCATCCACATTGAGTTGAATCACCTATGGCAATCCCTTTGAAAAGTCCATGTCCACACATATTCTAGCGCATGTGTAGATATTTCCCTTTGATTCAGAATGGGTTATGAATCGACCCAGTTCATTTCCAATGGCTTTGAAGGTGACCTCACCCCATAAAATAAGGGGGAGGCGCGAAAGACAAATCCAAACAGGAGCAAAAGAGATCTCCATATCAGGGTTAAAGTTAAGGGTCTAATGGAAAATAAACATTCCCCTCGAACCCAAGAAGTATGGGTTGGATTTGAAGATATGGTCCCGATCTTCAATGGTTTTAAAGGTAAAAACATAAAATACTTTCTTGCAATAAAAAGGCAAGGGATCTTAATCAGGCCAATTATTGGAAATCCAATATAGAACAATCCTAGGACTGAGCCAAAGGTCTAAAAACTTACCAACTAAACCTCGCTCTGTCAGGATAATAGAGTTCTGATGTGCCACCGAATTCCCCAATAAGTCTAGACTGGGGATGGAATCAAGTCGTTTGGCACACTTGTCTACATTAACTGAATGTGAAGGCCTACCCATGTTGCTTCAGACGACTTCCAAAATACAGGGAACGAAAGGAGGAACCATGACCATCAAGGAGTCACTACCGACACATCTCTAAAAACGAGCACACAAAGGGTGAGGGTGGAGAACAAACAAGGAGTATGGTATTTGAGTAGCTCACAAAGGCGAGGGAAATCGAGCAAATGACGATTGAGGTTTCCAGAGTCGAGATCGAGCAAACCTCGGTCGACTACTATGGATTCTATAGGCGAGATTGACAAACGAAGAACCAGGGCCTGCGACTAGGGAAAACCCTAGCCGCAACGGAAGATGCCCGCGCTACAACTAATCATTCTCTCCATTTTCCCTTCCATCTCATCCCATACTTGCCCATAAAAATTATCTTTATTGGTGAATTTTTTTATTTTTCTCGCCGACGTTTCTCCTAGAAAAAATATTTTTATCAGAGAAATTTTTATTTTTCTCGCCGATGTTTTTCCCAGAAAAATTATCTCTATCAGTGAAATTTTTGTTTTTGTCGCCGACATTTCGTCAAGAAAAATTATCTTTATCGACAATTTTTTTTTTTTCTCGCCAATACTCGCCCAATAAAAATATTTTTCTTCAGTGATATACATTGTATCATTGTTTTTTTTTTTTTTCAACACAGAGTCTTTCTTTCTTCTTCCTTTATTGCTCCAAAAGTTTATTTTCTTAGTGGTGTATTGTGTTGAGAATTTATTTTCTCTGCGATATATCACCCTCAAAAATATTTTCTTGGCCAATGTTTCGTGCCAAAAATATTTTTCTTGGGCGATATACACTATATAGTTGATGAAAAATGTTTTTATTCCTCGATATCGTTGGCCAAAAATATTTTTCTTCTGCGATACACACTATATCGCTCCCCAAAAATATTTTTCTTTTGCGATACACACTTTGTCGCAAAATTTTCCCGATTTTTGCGTTAGTCATTTTTCCATATTTTTGAGCTTGCCACTGTCACGAAACCCAGGAACTTGCCCCTTTGAGTTGCATTTGGCCACTTAATCGACCAAATGAACCTCTACAACAAGAAAACCCCAATAATCCAAATACCAAAAATGAAGAAAATTGGGGGATTTTGACCCCACATATTTATATTGGGTGAACTCAATTTTCGCCCAAATCCACAGACGTAGCAACCCTGTTGTTCTGTAGTAGACCCTACAGGCCTGGGGCTACAACCTATGCTTTGATACCACATGTAAAGGATTCAGCCTGCTAAAAACATATTGAAATGCCCCAATGCAAATAAAATTAATAGTAGACAACATGTTAAAATACTCATGCAATTACCAACATCTTAAAACCATGAATGCAAACTATTTAGACATACTCAACAACACTCAAATACAACATTTGCACAATGGAGTTAAACATGTAAATATAGTAGAAGACTTATCTTTAAATAGAAGAACCAACTGGTTACATATGAAGAACGTTCCTACCAACCGTAGGCCTATTGTTCCATTACTCTTAACAACAAGCCACCCTTGAGTTGGGGCTATGAGTCCACAAGGAGGTCTAGCCCTCTTGGTTGTCTACTATCCACACAAAGCAGCCCAAAACCCCTGTTTTAACTCCTACAACAATTCCAACTTGCCAACTTTCTTTCCCATCAACCTAAACAACCCAAATAATGGGATCCCCTTCTTTGCCACATAGTCCCTCGAGCTATCCCACTTCCCACCAGGGCTCCAACACAAGGTTGGCGAGGAAATCTAACAGTTGGGGACTTCGAGAATCTTAATTGTAAAAATGGAGTGCTCACAAAAACCTTTTCAAGCTTCTTAAGCAATTTCTTTGCATGCAATACTCTTATGGGCACACACCTAATTTTTAGCATCAAACTCAACCCTCACATGGTTGTTCTCATACACAACATGGCTAGTGCGCTTTTTAGCACCCAACTCCCCTTTGCTGTCCCAAAAATCAAATTGTAAAAACTGTCCCCCAAAACCCACTCGATTTTCCTTTTCTCCCATGCAAGATTTGACTCTCACATTTCCCAAAAAGTGGTTGTACTTAGCCCATGCTATCATAAATTAATGAGATGACCTTTCCCACCAACCACTCTTACATGCATTCAATATATGTTTTGATAATTCAAAGGAGGTAAACATTAATAATACAATGACTTAGACTAATAGGCATGTGGAACCCCTTGGACCCCCTTTAGCCCCCTCGTTTGTGGAATCATAGCCCCCCATCATTATCATCCCTCTCGTATCCCATCTAATGGTTTACTTTTATTAATAATTACAATGTACAATTTACATAGCTCGACCCTTAGCCATATCAATCCATATAGGTTCTTCGACCCAAAACATATCGGCTCACTAGCCTAAATCACATTTGCACAATTACATCATAAATCACGGGGATTAAAACCAGGGATATTACAATATGGTGGTGGTTACAATGTTATTGATCGGGATTGTGATTATTAAGATCTAGATTGTGGTGGCGAAGTCTATGTTATATTACAATCTAAATGCATGTATTTGCATCATATTGACTTGTTTGATGGATTGGTGGTGAGATGTGATGATACATACAACATTTTGTCTTTTGTATACATGGGGATCACCAAACTTGTTTCTTATGATATTAGTATCTACAACGTAAATTTGACTTTTTTATTTACTTTTCTATGATGTTGTCTATGACATGTTGTCTATGACATGATGATATTGACATTATATTTTGACTTGTTTTAATTAAAGATGTTGATTATCATGACGTTATCAATATTACCTTGCTTAAATATATTGGAAGTTGTAGGTGTTTTTTTATGATGAATTCTTATGGTGATATTGTTATTTTTTACCTTGTTTATAATATACGAGCTTGTTTTGATGGATGTGCATTTCATTTTACTTTGAATGGATGTTCTTCATTCTCCTTAAATGTGTAGATATGTCTTATGGTGTAAATTTTAATTGAGATATTTGTTTAATATTTTTTAAATTTATTTTAAAATTCTGATATACTTCATTAACATAATTTAAATTAATGAAATGGATATAATAACATTTACAATTAAATATTAAATTTATCTCATTACAAATTCATCTATGCAATGGTTGCAAACAAATAAGCAATATTAGAAGCAAAACTCGATGTTAAAATAAAAGCAAAACTTGGTACTAATATGGAAGTTGAACCTGGTGCAAAATACATGTTAAAGTGGAAGCTAAACCCAATTTTAAAGTGGAAGCTATAAAGGAAGCAAAACTCAATGTTAAAGTGGAAGCAAGTCTTGGCACTCACATGGAAGCAAAAGTCTACGCTAAACTAGAAGCAACATACAATTTTAAAGTGGAATCAAAACAAAACGTGAAAACAGAAACAAAATTTTGTGCTAAAGTGAAAGCAAAACCTGATGCTAAAATGGAAGCAAAAATCTACACTAAACTAGAAGCTACAATTGGTGCTAAATTGGAAGCAAAACTTAGTGCTAAACTGGAACCACCAATTGGTATTAAAGTGGAAGAAAAACTTGGTTTCAAAAAAGAAACAAAACTTGGCACTAAACTAGAAACAACAACCGATGTTAAAGTGGATGTCAAACTTGCATCAAAATGAAAGGCAGACTCAGTGAAAAATTGGGCGCTATATAGGAAGCAAAATCAGGCGCTAAAGCATAAGCTATACTAGAATCAAAAGTTGGTGTTGTAGTGGACACAATTTTGGATTTTTTCCATCACATACAAGCCAAGAAAATAATACATTTGGTAATAAACCAGAAGCTATATTTGAAGCAATATCAGGTGTTAAATCCAACTCTCCATCAAGAGTTTTTTATGGTGCTATAGTTGGCACTAGAACTGCTCGTCGGTGTTAAAATCGTTGCTAAAACCAACACAAATATGGACAAAGTGTAAATTCAACGCAAATGCAAGGGTATAATACAAAAAACACAATAGTGTTGATTTTGCGTTGAGGAAATGCTCTAACTTGGCAAAAAATTGCTCTAAAATTTGGTGCTAATAACATGTTTTGTTGTAGTAATGTGTGTGTGTGTGTGTGTGTGTGTGTGTATACATCTATGTATATGCATACATCTAAGCATATACACATACACGTGCATATATATGTTATGTATATATAATACACACATATATAGCTTGTTGGATTATGGTTTAGTGGGAACTTGGAGGAGTTGTGATGATGACCTAGGTTCAAATTTTGGTGGGTATGCTCCCACTTTGTGTGGTGTTTGTCAATTATGCTTCCTCATGTTTGTTTGTTCTCCCGAGTAAAAGGACTATTATGTAGATTAACATTCTTGTCTATATCTTTGTGAGTGGTGTTGACCGAAATTGATGTATAAGCTATTAACTATATAATGACACCCTCTTCTTGCTAAAATTGAGTCGAGATCGCATTAACACTAGGTTTTCAGCCCATTGGCATGTTTCCCATCCACATGCGCGCATGCGTGTGTGTGTGTCTTCGAAGTTCAATGCTTCAATCTTTGATATTCATAATTAAATTTTAATTCCTTTGTGAAACATTAGCAAGCATGAAGGAGAAGTTAGGATATTTGAGAGTGGAGGAAGTGTGAACTCCAAGAAAAAACAAAATTTTCAACTTATTGGGTGAGTGCATTTGTCTTTTAGTCTTGATGTTCAACAACTTTAAGATAAGTTCCCACTTCTCTCATAATTTCAACATTTCTCCACTATTATCAATTGTAAGTTCGCTTTCTAAATACATGTGTATGTATGAATAATAAACAATTTTAATTGTCATGAATTTTGTGTTTAACAAACAAAGATAAATATAAAATTTCAACATTGTATTTGACATATGTATTTTAACTTGGAAAGTAGTTACATTTTTTTATGAGAATTTAGGTAAAGGTCACATTTTCATAATGATAGAGAAAGTTTTAAATTTAATTTGATATTAATGTTTACAAGTTATCAAGGTTGGGATTTGGGAAGGTTGGGATTTGGGAAGGAAGGTATACAAAAGGAAAAAGAGAAATTTAAAATAAATTTAAAAAAGGGTAAGCAAGTACATGAACATCAATTTGAGGAGTTAGAAAAATATAAGGAGTTAGATTTGAGAAATAAGACACTTAATATTGGTTTGAGGAGTTAAAAAGATAAATAATTAAGAGATATAAGATTTAGTTTGGTAAAATTCCCATGAAGAAATATAAGGAGAATAAGCATCCCATGCAGAAATACGAGGAGAATAGGCTCTTTTAATATTTGAGGTGAGAAAAAAGTTACTAAACACATTAATGAATTTGTATTATGAGCAAGACTTTATGCTTTAGTTTGTAGAAAATATTCGATGTTGAGTTCTCTTTTAAAAATCACCCTTCTCTTTTAAAAATCACCAAGATTCATATATTTATGCTAATTTATGTGAATAACGAGAAAATAAGACAAGGGATTCTATATGGAGCTAGATTTGGATATATGATAATTTTTTTATTGAAAAAATACAATAAGTTTTTTAATAAAAATGCAATATACCTTTCCAAAATCTCAATGTATGAGGATCTCTAAAAAAGAATAAACAATCAAATACACATATTTTATTGTATCTTAAAATATTATTGATGAAATGAGTTCTCATTCTCTTCCCTTACCTTYTATCTAAAGAAATAATAATACTTTTTTGCTTTTCAAARCAARAAAAAACCATTCACATCCTATCTCATCTAGCAAATATTGTGTTTAAGTAATGATCGTGAGGTCATTGGAATCTTGGAAAACCCGATYAATGTTTATTCCAGGTCATTAACACCCCTAGGTAAGCTACCACTCCTACCAAATAGTTAATGCCTTTGAGATTTTAGAACCCTAACAAACCTAACTATAATTAGCAAACCATAAATAATGTATAAACTTACTTTAGATCTAAAAGTGATTTTGTGTGGATCTCCCCTCTGTTCCTCCCTAATTAAATTATAGCTGAAGTTACCCAAATTTGAATCACTTCTAAATTCTAACTAAACTTACTACCTTACACATAAATAAAAAATACAACCCTTATTATAATTTAAAAAATATAAAAATTCAAAATAAAAAACAATATCTATTACAAAATTTTAACAACAAAATATTATTTATAAATTTTAAATTTCTTCTAAACTTCCATGCGACGAGATCTATAGCATGCACGAAGGAAGATGGAGATTGCAATTTGTGTTTTGAATGGCGTGATTTATGGACAAAGGATGACTGTATACATTACCCTATGATTTTGCAACAAACTTCTCGTTAAAAAAATTCTTATTTAATTATTATTTAAAAATATTAATGAGTCCAACTCTTCCACCAAACCAAACCTAAAAGAGTTGGTTTGGCCTGCTATATTCCAACATTTTCAACTGCCACATTTAAAATATTGAAATTAGGTTTGGTATGCTCACCTAACTTGTGATATTTCTCAAACTTACAATTTCCAAATATTACTATATTTTAAGTTGTGATTTAGTAGTTCGGATAATATGATATTAATGAGCTATGTTCAAATTTGAATAGATATAGAATATTATAAATGAAGTTGTTAGTTAAATTTAACTACAATATATTAAAAATTATGTTGTTAGTTTAATTTAACAATATAATATTAAATGTTTAATATTGATTAAAAAAAATACTATTATATTAAATGTGAGTTGTATAAGTTTATAACATTATTTTTTTCTCCTAATAATAATAGTTACTATTATTATTTATTTTTTAATTTATTTTTAAAGTTACAATCAAGTGAAACATCAAATTGGTGTATAAGACTTATTGTTTGTGGGACAAAGAATTGTATTAGTATATCGATTTAAACTTGCGATATTAACAAAATATTTTATCATTGTAAACATAATAAATTGTTTTTAGCACGCCATGTAAGTTGTTTTTTGATTTTCAATTATTATTTATGTGATGTTGCAAATTATCTTAATACAATGATATATCTTTATGTGGAAATTCATCCTACATTATACTCTTTCTTTTTTTATACCTCTTAATCCACTTTAAAACTCACACGACCATTTAGTTGTGTCCATAGTGAGTTTAAAATCAAATACTCTCATCACAAAAAAAATGACGTGTGAAGGAAACAACTTCTAATGCACATACCATAGTGAATTTTGAGATTTCTTTATAAGAAATTTAAATTCAACTCCTCTTTGTAATTTTTCCCTTTAACATTTTTATTATAAAGTTATTGAAATAATGAAAAAACTAATAATAATAGATATCTTACTAAAATTTAATTTTGAATTAAAAAAAGTTTAGTGTTAATTATGCATTGATTTTTTTTTTCCAAGTTATAAAATAGTTCAGAATTAAACCTGGGTGGGGAAGATAACTCATTCCTCTTAAACACCTGAGCTAAACCCAATTAACATACTATTTGATATACTTGTCCAAAACCTTTTCATTATTGAAAATGAACATTTACATTTTATCATATTAAAAAGTGAGCAAACTAAATCCCTCCATACCAATGGCCCAAAAAAAATAAATCACAACAAACAATGATCATCATCTCAATGACCATTAAAAACATGACATATACATAGCAACATCCTTACCATATGAAACACCCTAATCATATGAAAAGAAAAATAAAATAAAAAATAAAAAATTATAAAATAATCATTTTAAGAGGGAAGATCTCCTCAATCCCATTCTAAGAAACTTTAATGGAAAGTGAACTTGAAAATATTATTATTTTTTTTTAATAATTTGTTGGCTTTCTCTTTATGTGGCTTAAAAACATGATAAAAAAAATAAACTTTTATTTCAATTCCATTACACTATGCTAATCACTATGAAACCTAATACTCCTTTCTAGTTACCAACTAAGAATCCCCTTAAATTTTAATCTCTCTAATTCCTTCTTCCAATACTATCGAATATAATTATATGCTTAAAGTAG